>NJFT01000113.1:0-122960 GCA_002221725.1 Scedosporium boydii
TATAATATTGAATAATACTAAATTTTATTTAACTAGAAGTGTAATTATTTGTACGGATGGTGTGTGTATATAGAGGGGTCAAGGTCGAAAAATTTCAAAAGTTACAAAATCGCTACAGGCTTCCGTACCCGAGGTGGTCAGTGGAAGCGACTTGGTTGGGCCGGCCCATTCAGCGCACCGGAATCCTATTTTAAGGACGGAAGCTGATAATAATGCGGACAATGAAGGAAACCCACATCTGCCAGCGTTACATTTGGAACCATGGAAGCGGCAGCCATTTCTTGGCAGGAAGTTCATGATCTTATTTGACGCCTTGCGGCCTGAGGCAATAAGAGATCATTGACACAAACCCTCCAGTCGAGGTCATTTGGTGACAGCCGGTAAGAGCGGAAGGCAAAAAGACACCAAAGAGCCAATAATATGCCGTTACATCAGGTGGGCGGGGTCAGACCTTCTTACCCAAAACGGTTAAGAGGTGGGTCATTTTACGTCTATTTATTGGTCAGTTTCAGAAGTACACAGTGTTCAATTTAACATAATCGCGTCTTGACGCGTCCAGAGCGCGTTGCATTTCCAGGGTCGTCGTGAGACGTCACAATGGTCATGGTCATGGACATTTCCCCCACCCACTTCGATTTCAACCTGTTTTCTCGCTTTACTTTTTGGTTCTTACTCGGAGTATTACCTCTGTCCCTGTCGCCAATCACGAATGAGGGCGGCATCATGATGCTGGAACGAAGCTGGTAACCCCCCCAAATTACTTGCAGTTGAAACAAAATCAAAGCGCAGACTGCCCAAATCTTATCGGGATGCAGCGGCAGATATCTAGTCGCTACCAGAACTTGTCATGTTCCATGATGACGATGATGACCACGGACCATGGCAAGAGGCAAGAAGTGGTCATCATGCAACACAAGAATCGTGGGGGCTCAACACCGATGAAAAACCAGAGATCCGATCTGTGGACGGCTCAGATCATAAGGGTTTACACAGGTACTAGATTCCTTCGTAGCTCCACTCACATTCTGCATCCAGCTTCTTAGTGTCGGATGAAGAGGTCAATCTCGAATGATTTACTTCGTAAGGGCAAGCCAAAACTTAGCGGGAGAAGCGGGCTCGGTTTTATTAGAGGAACAGTACTAAATTAGTGCATGCCCTGGGACTGTCGCCGAGGAGTAAAGTGTATACTATTCTTTCCGCTTCGGGATCTTGAGGATTAAGAAGTACAGACTGACCCTGAAGATTGCACGATGTTGCTGCTGGATGCACGGGGGTCATCTGACCATCCGGGCTGGGCCAAATGAAGATAATGCAGTCGGAGACGTGCGGGAAATGAGTTGTGCGGTTGGGTGACCATCTAAATTATCACGACTTCTCAAAAGGAACGCTAACTGAGAGAAGACATCTACATACCCCCTCCAAATCAATCTCTTCACGGCTCTGGCGGAAAGGGAGGGTCAACTGACGATTTGAGCCTTCACTCCATCACACCGACCACTTCCGGAAACGTTGTATTCCCCGCCGGACCCGAAAGAGAGTCGCTAGTTGAGACACCAGACCGTTCGTGGCCGGTCCAATGTGATAATCCACGCCCGAGTGAAAATCCATAGTTCATTTACAAAGTACCGGAAAAGATGCCAGAACCTGGATGGGCTCGAAGCTAGACGCGGGAAGAAATCAATGATAAGACACGGGTTTGGTTTTTCGGGCTCCCTCGAGAGTCTAGACGAAGCCCCCTTGCGTATCGTATCGACGAAAATGTTTGACCAGCCGGCCGCCTCGAGTCTCATTAACACTCGGGGGGTTCGTACCAAGCGGGCTAGCCCTTCTACCCTCCATTAAGAAGTACGATGGCAGCCCGTACGAAGGTACATACATAGCTCTGCGAACGCCGCGGCTAAAGGAATGGGTATTAGTATGTCTCGCTTGTGTTGCGAATCGGAGACGGGGAAGGATGGCAATATTAATCCCGCGCAGAAGCATTGACAGTCAGAGGACAGGATTGTTTCCAGGAAAGGGCGGGATTCGTAGTCGTTTAACCAGGTCTTGATGTCGTATAGTTCGAGAGGAAATATATTTCAATGCCCTACTAGGCATCTCAGCCGGGCTTTTAGAACCTCGATCCGTCACTCACTCGCTCCTTACACACGTTGTGGCAGGAGTGGTCGTCATACGTGAGTTCCATTCGGCGCATTTGTCGACACGGAGACACGACAAGAGAATTACAATTACACGAAAGGATAAAATAGAAGAAGTGCCTTGGTCAGAGCGACACGGGCCCAAAGATAAGCAACCGATGGAGCGTGAATAGCTTTTGCCGCTTTTTCACCCCGCTTCGCCCAGCAGTGAACCATAGGCGGGATCTCTGAGCTGAGACACGGAATGGTTCTGGCGATGAGCCTTCACGCCTCGGTCGAGATCCAAATACATTGTCTAGACTAGCGTCCGAAGGAGGACAGATGGGAAAAGGGGTCCGTCTGATCGAGGCCCTTGCATTTGTCTGTCTTGGAGTGCATCACGGAGTGCAGTGGTTGCTGCAAGAGGGTTACGCACAGAGTCATCCCTCCATCATGGGACTCGTGAGTGATGATCGGGAGAGGGAATAATGGGGAGGGGAGAGGGGCAATGTGTGGACATTGTCGAGGTCGAGGCTAGTCATTAACCATACATCAACAAACGAACTGCAACAGCGGGGCCGCGTCTAGGACATACAGGTGCGCTACTGCAGGAGGAGAGGCGGAGGAGGAGGGACATTTGGAGTGAGTAATGGAATGGCAACGGACGGCATTGGGAGAGAGCACAGGTCAAGCGCTCGCACAGCAAAGGTGAGGACGGGCGAGAGATACCGCAAAGCCAGGTCTCGAGTACATTGACGATCAAAGGCGGCATCCCGCCATCCGCGTGGAACACGGTTGAGACACTCCAGCTTGGGCAACTTGGTGGTCGATGGACTGTACCGCGAACCTGCTCTTTAAGTACGAAGTAGATTAACTGCACATCAATATAGGTACGACATGCATCTGGTGAACCGGGCTTGGCTGCCACATTCCCACCCCACTTTCGCCCTGCTGCTCGTCCATCGTCAATACTCGACACTCGATGCTCGATTCCACCCACACTAGAGCGGAGTTCCTTCTCTCCCCCCCGCCTTTAAGTTGCTTGCTTCCGCCATCTTGAATGCCATCATGTACGTGGGAAATCCTAGCATGGGTTCGTGAGGTTCTCTTGATTGCTCGGGATAAGAAATTCCAGCAGCGCTCAGACAAGATGCCGCTGCCGCTGCCACAAATCGAGTTCCCAGCGAGCCAGAGGAAGAGTCGCGAAGCACGGAGCATCAAGCTGCATTCACTGATGCATCCATCGATGGCATGCATTACACTTAGTATTTGACTGCAAGACTCGCAGACCACCTTTGTGCCCTCCCACAAACGGGAAGATTGGAATTCGAGTTTCATACCCTCCAGTCCTCCACTCATTTACTCACGCAGAGAGAGTGTGCCTCGTTCCGGGTTGTGCTCCCACCCTTGACACACCCTCCACTGCCCACTTCCCACTGTCCTCCTCCTGCTCTCTTCCTCGCACTTGCTCCCACTTGTACACTACATCGTGCCCTCGTCATCCCGTCATAATCTGTATAAAGTGTGTCTGGTTCTTTGTACTTTCACGAAGTACAGTGCACCATTGCACTGATACGCTACACTATCCTCGTCCACCTGCCCACCTCGCGCTGCAACCACCCCCTGTCGCGTACCCATTAAAGTCCATTCCCCCTCCATCTGCTGCACGACTTCAATCGTACCCTGGTCATTCCTGGCTTGCCTCAACGTGCTGTTTCCTGAATCTTGGGTGCCATTCTCTTTTCTCCCCTCCCGCTGGTCCTGGCGCTCTCCGCTGTCAAATATCCCACTGGCGCCAACCCTCTCCCCCACCATCCTCGATCTATTCTGTTAATCTTCCCACTTACGCTACACCGCCATATCACCAGATCGCCGTGCCCAACCGGCCCTCTGAGACACGCCTGCCACTCTATCGCAAGTCGAAAATCCCTGTTCGCTGCTACTAGATATTGACGCCGTGCTCTTCCGTTGAGCGACACAAAATCAAACCACAAAAATTCTCGCTCCATTTGCGCAGCGCAATTTGAAGTCGTATCAGGTCTCGTCGCATCACGGTCGCAAAAATTGGCCACACCAACGCTCCAGTCGCAATCGCAATCGTACCACGCTTCTAATCCCTCAAAGCTAAAAGACTTCCCATTACAAATTCCTATTAAACCCTGCCGCGATCTGCGAACATGTTGTTACCCTCTGCGCTTCAATGCGACTCGTCGCAAACCGCGACAACTCGTCTCCAAGCCGCCCTCTTCGCTTCACCTCCCGCGAGCCCACCAACCGTCACGGCACAAAACGCCTTCGGCAACATAGTCAACACGTGTCGCTCTCTACAAGCCCTTATTGCGACGCCGACTGCTACCACTACCGCCTCGCCTCCTCCAGCACATCAACTTCCCACGCCGCCCATGTCGTACGCCGAACCTCCTCCGCTAAAACTCCGCTTGCGCCCTCGCGCGAAGCCCGAGGGTTCCTCCGAATATGCTCTCCCTCGAAAGCGAATTGTGAAGCGCCAAGCGCCGCGCGGCGTGAATAAGAGGAGGCGCGCTTTAGACGACGACATGGGCAGGGATGACGTTGACGAGAATGATGATATTGAGAGCGACCTTGAAATCTCAGCGGAGGCTGGAGACGATGCCGAAGCCCTACCTCCTGCGCCTCAGACCCCTAAACGCGCCAGGTTAGCCCCGGAAGCCATGCCTCTCGGCCTCGGTAGGTCTGATTACCACGATCTACACCTCAGGCAATTAGAGTCCAACCAAAGTCTGGGCATCAACCAGGACCAGGACCTGCCGACTCAAGAACACGATGAGTGGACAACCGAGGACGACCGGATATTGGTCGAGCTGGTGTTGGAGAAGCTAAAGCTGACCAAGTCGGACTGGCAGGACTGCGCTCGGAGTCTGGGGAAGGATCGTCACAGCGTCGGGCGCAGGTGGAGGAGCCTGATGATCAACGGCGATGTTGGCCTCAAGACGAGAAGCAGTAGGCGAGCTAAGTTGCACTCTACTTGGAGGTAGTTAACAGCCACATATCGTTACAACCCTTCGTTACTTCGTTTCTTGCTTGTATACTAGCTTATTGGGTTTGGAGGGGCTCTTGAAGTTTCCCCGTGTATTATCTTCTGGGCATCTAGGGGTTTTGGCGTTGGGTTTGCAATGCTTTCCGCCCGCCTACACTAGGGGGTGACGTGCAATGGGGGGTTTGGTAGTCTTTCGTTCCATTCAGTTTTCCTTACTGATTTCAGTTTACATACAAATGATATCCTTTTATTTCAAAGCATCCTCTATCATTGAGGACTCGACCCAGTTGCTCGGATTCACCTGAACTGGGGAAAAAGTTTCAAAAAATATGCGTCCGTCCCAAACGAGAACGTCTTTGCCCTCTGCGCACCCTTACTTCGTATATTTTTACAGATGCCATGTCGCAGCAGGGGGGTTCTGGTCCCAGAACGGGGCGGGAAACTGGTCCCATCAGATCTCCCCTTTCAAAGACCCTGACCCTCACCGCAACCATGACGAAGCAGGGCCTGGACCCCTGATGTCAATGCTCCGCTTTGCATAAAGTAGGACTCACTTGACCCTCCATCAATATTTAAGACCAAGAACTTCAGCATTGCTGCAGAGGAACTAGTGAGAACGGTCCGAGCTCCGGTCTTGGGTCCGGGACCTAAACTCTGCATGGTCCGAGGGCCCTCCATATAACCATAGTGTACCTTTGTGTGAATGTTGCAGGATGATCCAAGGGGGTTGCGGCTCTAAGGATGTTTCGTGGGGTATTATGGATCAACTTGATTAGTATCAAGGTTGCTAGTTTCACTTGATCGACCCGGCTTTCGTCTATTAGTTTGACTTAAACCGTCTGCCGAGTGAGTAGCGTGAAGAGATCTCCGCCATATCCAAGCCAACCTAGCCCTCTTCGTATGGGAGAACAAAATCATCGGTATGTGTGACGTTCAGCCCCGGTTGCGTCCGTCGGCGGGTTTCGATTATCTAGAAGCGGCCGGGGTGTTCCGTCACCGGGCAGGCCAGCATCCGACAGCCCACAACTTCCTTGAGTGCCACGTATTGTCGCGGAACCACATGCCGGTTACCAGTCCTAGTTGCATACCGCAAACTCATAATTAACATCCGATTCTGGTTCTTCGGAAGGATGAGCTCCAGTGCTGGAGATACTGGGCGAGTCTCTTCTACGGCTCCCCAAGCCTCAGTTGGTAGTCGACGATGATTACTCAATGCAACCCGAGCTCATAAATTCAGGTAGGTTTCTCAATTTATGAATTGGGTTCCCCTGCCTTCTTCACTCAGAGAGTTTATAGACCCTCTAGCTTGCTACGAGATGCCTACGCCGCTGCGGAGGTATCCCCACGCACATGCAGCCGTGAGGGACATCCAACATTCAATATCGAGGACAACCTGCGACGAAAACATTGGGGGCCCATATCAGGCCAAATCGAAAGGAGCTTCATTTCGGTGCTCGACATTGGCGGTGAAGACGCAACATTGATCAATTAGCTTTCCCTTGGCGACGCTACAGGATGGGAGGAGCTGTTAAGCTCCTCCTCAGCTCGGTATGTTCGGATGAAAGGGACTCGATGGGTTGGTTCTAACAACCTTTCTGATATCAAGCTTCGAATGGGGCTTGGCTTTCCTTCCAGTTGCATTGATGCCGTACTTCACAAATAGTTTCTAGACTTGTTGCTTTTTTTTAAGCTTCATCGAAGAGAATGGAAATGTGTATAGACAGACATTGAGGACCCTAAGATCTAATCGTTAGCATCGCAATCCCGAACCAGTCCAGAACATGTCTCTACCCACTCTAGCTGCCCTGAACCTGTGATGGGGATAATTTGTATAGAGCTGGGTTTAACTCTGTTGTTAAATTATACACAAGCTTGGTCTTGGGCACAATGCAAGATCTGAACTGGCTGAACTGGCTACAAATGGAGGTATGCATAGAACAAAACGAGGCAGACAAGACAAGAAGCAAATATTAATTGCAATCCATTCTCCGTCTTCCTGTCCTGGAAATGTCAATCGCAGCGTGGGATATGGGCGATGAAAATGGAGGGATGAGATCATGACGTCGATGGATTGTCTACTTTGACATCTACATACATCCCCTCCAGCACATTTAGTTTACACACAAATTTCATCCCTTCAAGCTCTCCTTAAGCATAAATCATCGACCTGCAGTCTTCTACCAAGCTCACAAAATCCTACCTACCTACAATCCATCCTAGTCAAGCTGGAATTGATCCACCAACAACTGCATTTCCACCCTCACGCGAAGCAAACAGCTCTCAGCTTCGATACAGCTCTACCTATACATCCTTCAACCCCACCTTCGGCAAGCTCAAGCTACCCCTCACTCAACCACCACCCCTCCCTCCCCCCCTTGGCCATCACCATGCCGCCGACCCTCACCAGCACCTGGGCCGTAAAAGCCAAAGCAGGCGAACCCCACGCCCTCATTCGCATACGCAACCTCCAATCCACCGCCCGCATCGGCGTCGACGCCTGGGGTCGCCCGAACAAACCCCAGCCCATCCTCGTCTCCGTCGAAGTCTCCCTCGCCCGACCCTTCGCCGAGTCCTCGTCCACCGACAAGGTTGAAACCGACACCGTGCACTATGGCCGTCTGAGCAAGGCTGTCCTTGCCACCCTCCGCGAGGTGGACACCGCCGCCGCTGCAGGTGATGGCGCTGCTGTCTCGCTGCGCCGCCTGCTGGATATTATCTGGTGGGAGCTCGCGAGTGTTGGCGTCGATGGGTCACCGGCGCCAGGGGCCGTGGATGTTGAGAAGGCGTTTTTGAACCTTTCTGGCGTTAGGTACTTGAGCGTTACACTTCACTTGCCCAAGGCGACCTTGTCTGGTGGAGGTGTGAGCTTGACGGGTACTTCTCTTTTCGAGATGGGACCTCTCGGACCTGAGGTGGACTTGTATGGAGTGTGCTTGCAACTTCACAAGTTACAGGTGCCTACGTTGATAGGCATTAACACCAATGAGAGGGAAGCGAAGCAGCTAGTCATTGCGGATGTCAAGATTGACAAATTTATTGAGACTACCGACGTCTATCCGGCATTGGAGAAAGCTATCCACAAGGCAGGTCACCTCCATCGCCTCCCATCCATCCCCGCGAGAGTGCTATGTTTGTGCGTGCACCGGATGTACTGACTAACGTCCCTGAACCCTCTAGAACATGTCGAGTTCATCCTTCGGTACCCTTGAGGCCCTAGCTGTGGATTTAGTTTCGTCAATAAACGCTACGAGAAGCGACGCACCGAGAGAGCCCTCGTTGCCGGATGCATGGCAAGTCAAGATTCAGCTTGAAAAGCCCGTTGCTGTACCCCTTGCAGAAGGTGCAGGGATCGAGTTTCTGTCAACCCCATTCGCACAATCGTGAAGCACTTGCTGACGATTCATGCGACGGCGGGATGGGAGTCGTTCGGGATTTCAACGTTGGCCATGATTCTCCTAGAATATGGAATGTCCCCGTTCGTAATCCCCTTGACGAACTCCATGTCAGGGTCAAAGAGCATCACATGGAAATGCTCGACGGTTCGAACCGACTTGAGGCTGTTCCAGTTGCGGAACCACAACACCTAGTGAAGAGCTCCAGGTTAGAAAAGTGAAAACACGTGTGCGATTGGGAAAATAGCAGAAGCAAGAAAGAAAGATGGTTCGTACTTGATCCGCAGGGACTTTAGTTCGGAAAGTCTTATTCACGTATTCGTCGATGGCAACCCTCTCCTCAGCCGTAAGGTCTCCAGTCTCAGGATCCTCCCGTAGCGGAAACTTGGTCCACACCAAAAGGTGGACGATGCGCGGGTCAACGCCATAAGGCCAGTCATTGTACAGAATCTTAATATCATCGCTGCACTCGAACGGGGCGCCCTTTGGCTCCAGAGGCAAGCTCCACCCGAGCCTCTTCTCGAGAAGAAAGTTCGTGACACTTCCGTAGTCCTGCTTGAGTTTCCAAGTAAAAGCATGGTATCGGCGCAAGTCCGAGGGAAGGCGGCGGAGATAGTCGATCCGATTGGCCGCGACCTCCATCAACACCTCCTCCCAGGTCATGATGGAGAATTCGGAGTCGGGTATGTTGAGAATCTCCAGGTCCCGGGCCTTCATGTTTTGCAGGTATTCGGGGCACTCTTCTGTCCGCTCCTCTTCCGGAACGCCGATCTGCCAGTATGGGAGATTCTTCGTGTCGTTAGCCATGTTGACCTTTCCCTGTGTTTGGCGTGAGAAGGGGGGATTTGGGCTTGAGGTTGGTGGGATCAACGAGAGGCTTGGCGGCGAATGAGCCCAGAGGCGTATTTATATTGGCCAAGAAGCCACTGCTGGCGTGTGAATTGATCGGAATGCGATATTGGTCTGCCATGACTTCTCAATTCAGGTCGGCGGAGGTCGAAGACTTATTATGCGATTCACACCGATACGAAGTGCTGAGCCTGCAGCTGTCACCACTCTTGCCTTCCAGATGCATAGATAGAGAATGTATAATAATCCCGAGCGTGGCTGCACGTTTTCTCGAGATTATATAGCTGGCTTATAAATTCATACAGCAGGAGCTGCCCATAACTTTGGGAATCGTTTGCCCGCGCCCACTTCTTTCCTCCCTTTGATGCTGCATTGATCCTTCCCTCACTCATTTGTTGACTAGATTGTGACGATCCTGGGCCTTTCTCTCAAGCTCCCCCCCTTCGAACCTTCCACACATTGTTTTATTCTCTAAAACATCTTCATAGTTATTCTCTCCGAGCCGGATCCGGTGCGACTCAATTGAGGTGACACACTGTTTGGGTTGTTTCCCAGACGGCGCAGGTGAATATTGACTATCGTGAGATCCTGTTCATTGGGGTTAGTAGGATTGACGCGTAAGTCGGGACTTTGTCGCCCACCGCCCGCTGGGTCTCCTAAAATGACGGGACATGGGTTCGGCCGGCTCAGGTCAGTCATGAGGAAGGAGTGAGATTTATATGTAGTATCGACGCCCCTGCTCGGCAGTCTCGATTGCGGCTGTGTCGTTGAAAACACAGGTGTTCCTCACTTTTATAATGAAATTAATTTTAGGGCAGCTCCAATGGGACGAAAATTGTACGAAAAAGGTCACTCTTTCCAACCTGGCGGTCTGGACCCCCTTGACCTGGGGCTCTTTATCGGTCATGCTCAAACTGTTTTCAAGTGGACAAGGTCCCAAGGTCAAAGGTTAATATGCAGTTGTTCCTTTCGGTGGGAGTCGTTTCCCCACGTGGCTTGGTGTTGGCTCCCCTCGTTTCTCTGGGTGGTCTGCCCAGCCTGCTCCTGCACTTCATACGATTAGGAGGTACACTACTTCGTGTCTTACGAACCGCTGAGGCAGGAAGACTCTGAATCAGGTCCTCACCGGGTGGGGAGACGAAAATCCGTTGCTGCCATTGAAAGTTTTACGCTAACCACCGATCATCAGGGCGCAGGGCTCTTTTTGAGAGTATATACGAAGTACATACGAAGTAATTGATGTAGCGCCTACGATACTAGTTGCCGGAAATTGGTGAGAAACTAGGGGCTATGAAAGGGCTAGGCGTATCGTTAAAGCTGCACTAGGAAGTAGTATATTACATACCTGGATCAGTGTATTGTCCAGCCTGCGATGCGCTGTGCCGAGCTACTGCTGCACACACTATACAGCCCTCTTTTTCTCTTTTAAACTTATCTGAGATCGTTGCTGCGATGGTGGTTCACCGCCCGTTGAGCAGACGTTGCACTGCACTAGCAGAGTACAAGTAGGGGCTAGTGGAGTTCCATGTTGATAGGTCCACGAGGTTGTGTCCTACAAAGTAGGTTAAGATGGTGGTGGGCAACAGATTGGATTCGTTTGGTCTAGATTTCTTCGTATGCTGGAACCGGAAAAGGTAATATCTCGAGGGCTCGATTCAACACTCATTGATGCCATTGACGGGAAGGCACTGAGTCTCGAAGGCGTCATCCTGTACATAGCAGTTCACATCTGAAATAATAAGCGCTGGCAAGAGAGGTGTCTGCGATGCTCGTGGAATCGATGTGAAGAAGGGTGAAGGTCGGATTCTGTCCCATGATTGGTTCAACAGAAGTCTAGAAACGCCACCTGGATAATATTTCTTGATGTTGCAGTGGCAGCTGAAGTACACTAATGGCAGAGCCAAGTTCTTTGGGCGCGGATGTGGCAGGCTGGATACTGTATATGCCGACAGTCTACTTGGACAAGCGATGCTGCTAAATATGCTCGATATGACGAAAACTTTGGTTCGCTTGCGGAATTCCCCGATGCGATGTCGTCGAAGGAAAGATAGGAACTTGAAGTTTCCTGCCCAATGCATTCGTACTTTTCGCCCCTTCGATAGTGAAGAGTGTCCAGCCTACACTGCCTGTAGGCCGCGATGCTTATCCGGCCGCCGTTGTTCGTACTCAACAAATTCGGTATGACCGCCGATTCTTCTGCCACACTGGCTCTGCTAGTGCCGGTGATTAGGCTTTAGGGCGAGTTATCTCGACCGCGCTTCTGTGCAATCTCTTGGAGTAATTCACATACATATATATATATATATATATATATGTATGTACGTATCAGCATGCCAGCATCCCTACATACATCAAGGTTGGTTGCACCCACGACAGAAAAAGCCAGCTGCTGTGGTGTAACCCGCCATTTTCGGTTCAATAAAAGTCAGTTGTAAATCTACTTTGCGCCGAGCCACATCCATTTTTGCCTCTGCGTGTTCCTCATTTGGAAGTGGGCTGCTCTGGACTCACATCCAAGGGAGCGTCTTCATCACGGTGAAACTATCGTCGATCCTTCCCGAAATATCGCATTTGGAGGGAAGAAGAGCGGGATTGTGAGCACATATACGTAGACAGACACTACTTCGTAGATTTGTTCTGCAAATGTGATTCAATGTTCACTCTTCCGGTAGAGACAACGGAGGACAGCGATGAAAACCAGAAGGCGAGAAGAGCGGTTTGGCTAGACATGAATCACTTACCCAATCCATTGCCGGGAGGTTGTATCATGGCGCCACCTAGCCCTGTAGTAGGAGAATTGAATTGGAAAGGGTAGCTAGACAACGAGAGGAGGAATCAGTACCTCATAGTTGATATCAATGCATTACTATGTATGTTCTCGTACCCGCCTGCATGCTTCGTAGTGTAGTGTACCCGTGACTAAGTGCAATTGCAACAGCGAAGGAAAGTGTAGTCCTAGTCGATGGGACCACTTCTCATAGATACACTTGGTGTACATACTTTCCCTCCTGGATCTCTGAGGTACGAAGTACTTCGTACATTACCGGGAAGACAGAGGACAGGGGAAGCTCCAAGGGATCATTGATCAATTGATTCGACTGGACGGGCAGGAGGAGCCCATAGCTTCCAACCCCACCATCATGAGGAGCTCTCACCCCTTCGTCATTCACCCCCCCTCCCCTCCCGCCCTGGACTTGCCACTCTTGCTCCTGCTGGTCTGGCCGACCCCCTTTTTCAAAACAATCAGAAACTACTGTTCAGCATCCAACCCTCAACATAAAAACCTGAGATCCCCCGATATACAACTTCGTCCTTCTGCTCCCTGACATCATCGTCGTTTTCTTGTGCTTGCTCCTCGCCTTGTGTTCCTTTCTTTGCTACTCCCATCCTGTCCCAACAAGCAATCGTGCTCTAGCTTCAATTCCAACCCCGTAGCTCTCTACCATTGCACAATGTCACAAGGCGTAAAGTCATCGGTCCCTACCCACCTCAAGCCCTCCCCACTGGGCGGCAATGGCGGTCTAGACGCTGATAACCTCTTCCAGCGGAAACATGGCAAGACTCGAAGCCACATGGTGAGTCGATTCTCTTGCTCCCTTCGATTGTTTGTTCCATTTGTCGCCGAGTTTGCACACATCCCCTTCCTCGAAGCTCCGAGCCCGAAATCTCCACGCCAGAGCCTGGATCATGAGACTGGCCTTCTTGGAAGTCTCCCGACTCGATGCAGTGCCGATTGCCGCGGAAAAACATCGAAAGACGAAGCGTCTTCCGACGAATTTCTGCATACAATATATTCTCACAACTGGGCTGTTGCGCTTGGGGAAAGTGCTACCAAGCCTATCTAGCAAATCCGCTAGGATTGCGGATGGAAGGGGCATCTCGCAGCCTCTAGCCCAGCTTGGCTCTCTTTGAGAACCAACACAGGGCTGATCAGGGCTTTATTCTGCCCTTCTCCCTTCACCTCTTGCCACAGAGCTTCAGATCCTTTCCCTCTTGTAGACTTCCACAACCCTGTGTAAAGGCTACCGCCTCATGTTGTCTGCTTCCTTTCTGCCTCCAGATTTAACAAGGCCACTACATCACGATTGCCTCTGCAAAGGAAATGGGGAAGACTTGTATGCTAACTTTGCCTGAAAAGGCTTTTGAGCACGCCTCTACCAATGTTGCTGCCGCCCAGATGCGAAATGCCCTCACAGGTCTTGCTGAGACGGTTAAGGACCCTCATGAGAAGAAGGTACGAAATTCAATCCCACCCTACTCGAGAGTGGCCGGGACCATGGCCTAATAAACTGGACTTGGCACTAACGAGTTCTCTGGCTTTACAGCTTTTCGAAACTGAGATGGACAACTTCTTTTCGCTTTTCAGGCGCTATTTGAACGACAAGGCCCAAGGAAATGCTGTGTACGCCTGAGTCTATATCCCTATCCATTTGGCAATGAAGGAGACCCGCCCTTCGAAATCGAAAGAGAGACAAGCCACTAACATTTGGTGCGCATCATTACGTAGTGATTGGGATCGCATCAATCCTCCCGCCCAGGGCCAAGTCGTCGAGTACGAGGACCTTGCCAACTCTGACGCCGTTCAGTTCCTGAACAAGCTCGCCGTTCTCAAGCTCAATGGTGGTCTTGGTACTTCCATGGGCTGCGTCGGTCCCAAGTCGGTCATCGAGGTCCGTGACGGAATGTCCTTCCTCGATCTTTCCGTCCGCCAGATTGAGTTCCTCAACGAAACATATGGCGTCAACGTCCCTTTCCTCCTCATGAACTCTTTCAACACGAATGACGACACCGAAAACATCATCAAGAAGTATGACGGCCATGGCGTCGAGATCATTCCCTTCAACCAATCGCGATACCCCAGAATCTACAAGGATTCGCTCCTTCCAGTCCCCAAGGACTTTGACTCGTCCATTAGCGACTGGTACCCTCCCGGTCACGGTGACGTCTTTGAGTCTCTCTACAACTCTGGTGTCCTTGACCAGCTCCTTGATAGGGGTATTGAGATCATCTTCCTCTCCAACGTTGACAACCTCGGTGCCGTCGTTGATTTGAGGATTCTCCAGCACATGGTCGAGACCGAGGCTGAGTACATCATGGAGCTGACCAACAAGACCAAGGCCGACGTCAAGGGTGGCACCATCATTGATTACGAGGGTTCCGTCCGCCTTCTGGAAATCGCTCAGGTGCCTAAGGAGCACGTCAACGAATTCAAGTCGATCAAGAAGTTCCGATACTTCAACACAAACAACATCTGGCTCAACCTCAAGGCCATTAAGCGCGTCGTTGAGAACGATGAGCTCGAGCTCGAAATTATTCCCAACGGCAAGACCATCCAGAAGGGTGACTCTGATGTCTCCATCCTCCAGCTCGAGACGGCGGTCGGTGCAGCTATTCGACACTTCCGTAATGCTCATGGTGTCAATGTGCCCCGACGCCGTTTCCTCCCCGTCAAGACTTGCTCTGACCTCATGCTCGTCAAGTCTGACCTCTACACCGTCAAGCACGGCCAACTTCAGCAGAACGCCGCTCGCTTCGGCGATGCCCCTCTTATTAAGCTCGGACCTCACTTTAAGAAGGTCTCTGACTTCCAGAAGCGCATTCCTTCGATCCCCAAGATTATTGAGCTCGACCACCTCACCATTACTGGCGCTGTTAACCTTGCCCGCGGCGTGACCCTCAAGGGAACTGTCATCATTGTCGCTAACGAAGGCAGCACGATCGACATCCCCCCCGGTTCAATCCTTGAGAACGTCGTTGTCCAGGGAAGTCTGCGTCTTCTTGAACATTAAGGGGTGCATGGAAACGTGGCAAAGAAGGGAGAAAGACGGAGAGGAGAGCTTGTACCGACGAGGACGTGGAGAGGCGACGATGCATTACAGCCTTCATGTCTACTTCATTTTACTTATGCATGAGAAAAAGAGTTTCGAGGGAAAATTCGGTTGTGCTTTGTTTTTACAGGTTGCGGATACTTACATTAATGATGACGGACGGGTAATAAGCACGTCGATAATATAAAAAGCATTCACAAAGTCTTTGTAGGAACTAGAGTATGTAAGTGCGTGATATTGTAGCGATCCTGCGCGCCTCTGTGCGTCGTTTGAAGGTATGAACATAAACATACCCTTGGCACTGACTTGGGCGATCAATGAATGGCATGGAGAAGGCATGGGGGCTGGTAATCTCTTGCATTTGTTTTGTATTTGGGAGGGTATCATTCATTAAATCTGTGGTTTCTGCATCCGTCCGCATCTGTTCAGAAACATCAGACCTTTAGGTCGCCTTCATTATTCGCAAGACGCTTGCAACACTAGGGTGTGTGACCCCACGGCAAGCCGCTGCCGCCAGAGGAATCCTCATCTCGTCAAATATCCATTCCCTGGTCTTCATTCTTTCTCTCTTCCGCACGCCTTTCCACCTCGAACCACTCGTGACCTACTTCGCCTTCTTTCCGATCTTATCGGAGCAGACGGGGCAGTACCACTTGCCGTTCGGTTCGCTCTTAAGGCCTACGCACGACCAATGGAACCACTCATAGGGACACTTCTCATTGTCGCACGCCACCATGTCGCCGAAGCTGACGTTCTGACACAAACAATATTTCTTGTCATCCCCGCCCTCTTCGTCCTCAGCGTCGGCCATTTCCGTGTCTTCCTTGCGGGGGCCACCACCACTCCTTTCACCCTCTTGCTGCTTCTTGGAGGGGGGGCCCGTTGTCGCGTGGGCTTGGGCGGCAGCCGAACCTGTCGCCGCTCTCGAGGGTGTACCGCTCCGGGCTCGTTGGCTCGTGCTCCTGCGGGACTCGGTGTCGTCGACTGCGCTGCCGGTTTCGGCTTCGGAGAGGTCGCTCTCTGCGGGCGAGGCGGGGGAGTTCTTGCTCGAGGCTTTCTTGACGCGGAAGAGGGAGGATTTGTTGCCGTTAGCGGCGGCGGTCTTTTTGCGGCCGGGCACGCTGGGGGTGCCTTTTCGGCTTCCTCCCGCCGTTGCGGCCTTTGAGGTTGATGTGCGTGGGCCGGCACTGCCCGCCCGTACGGCACCGGTAGCTCCAGTCGCCGCTGTAGACTTGGTGGGACCCGGTCCTAGGGACGAATGCCTCGCCAGGCCGCTAGGATGCGCCGGTGTGGTACCGAGGCCGGTGGTAGATCGAGGGCCGCGCTTCGGGGCTCCAGACGTTGGGCCGGCAGAGCTTTCGCGCGCTTGACGGCTGAGCATGATGCTAGCGGCCGGGGTTGCGGGTGCCGAAGCGGCGTGTTGTTGTGCCTGGGCATTTCTTATGTGGGCGACGGTCGCCTTGTTCGTGATAGGAAGCGCCGTTTGAGGAGGGTGGACGGGGGTCGACGGAATGGAAGGACCCGTTATGTTTGTTCGGAAGGAGGGGGTGGGGATGTTCGCGGCGCTGTTTCGAAGAAGCGAGGGAACCTCGTCGGGATCGTTAAACCCAGGTTCCACGCGATCGTATAGGCCTTTTATCTGGCGGTCGAGGTAGAGTATCTGTCGATCGTAGAGCTCCTGCAACCTCCTCGAGAGGGCCAGCTTCTCGTCGGAAAACTTCTCGGCCTTGGCGTAGTTCTCCCTGATCTGGTTCCTCAGGTTATCCTCGCGGGGGTTCGGCATGTGGCTGCCATTCGTCTTGATCCAGCGCTGTATCTTAGCATCGCGGTCCTCGACGATGCGCAGGGCGTCGTTGACCTGGCGGTCCTTGTCGGTGATTTCGGCTTGGATAAAGCGGATCTCTTCGGGGATGTTTTGGAAGCGATAGAAGAAGTCGTCCAGGATCTGGGCGGGATCGATGGCTTCTTGCTGAGGCATCTTTTCGACAAAGTCGATGGTCAGATCGTCTCTAGGCATGGCTGTTAACGGAGAAGGGGGGGGGACGAGGGCTAGGCCTCAAAAAGAGAGAGGAGGAAGAGAGAGGCTGAGGAACAAGAGCGGCAAGCAGCGCATGCAAAAAGAGGCAAAGAAGGGAGATACAAGACGAGTGAAAAAGATGACAGCATGTAGGCAGGCAAACGAGGGGAAAGGAGCCTCTTTCTCCGTTCCGCGAGGCAAGCCGGGGTCGGACGATGACGCCGAGTCAGGACCCCTCGGGGTAAATATACAGTGTTGCTCGTGTGTTCGAGAACTCGAGGAAGACGGGAATACCCAGGAGATGGCGAGGCACAGTTAAAGCACCAACAGACACGTGCAACTTCATGGGAGGGAGGGGAAAAAGAAGGCAATGTATGTACAAGTAGTGGAATACACTACTTCAGTAGCAGTGGGGGTGAAGTGGGCACATGCATGGTCGGGTACAAAGTAGTAATTTGAAGAGACTCAAGCCCAAATGTCTACCAGCTAGACCCTTAGCAAGAAGGGCGCTGGCTGGATTTGGGATTGAACTGGGGGCTTCCGGTTGTCAAGAGCAACAGCGGGAAGCGGACACTCGTGACGTAGGCAGCCAAGTGCAGTGGCGACGACTCGAAGGCTGAACAACGGCTCACCTCAAAAGAGAAAATCCGGGGTGGGCAATGGGTGAGATAGATGTCGCAATTGTCAAAAATTCTTTAGACATCCACTACATGGGGGCAACCCTCATATAAATGGATGGGGAAGAGGCGAAAGAGAAGTCGTGGATTTGTGGAAACGCCGGGCTCCAATTCTGGTGTCAGATTGGAGATTGATTTGATGGAGTCCACGCAGGGGGCGCAGAGTGAACAATGAGCCGCGAAGAAAAAAAGCAGGAAATTCTCGATCTAATATTAGTGAGATGTCGAACCTTCAACGCTAGACTCACATGCCGCGCTTAGTCACCCGTGACACGGACAGGAATATTCCGCACCCCACAATTGCACCCTGTCCTCGACGTTTGCCACCTGGCACCATGTGGGACTAGGCTGTAATTCGAACTAGGCAGGTGGCAATCAGTGGCGGCAACCTTCACTAATTCACAATTCATCTTCATCCCAAAGACTCTCTCACTCTCACTCCAACCCTCCTCAGAACAACAACACCTCCAATTTCAGAAACCTCGACTTGCTGGGTTTCTGTTCCCGAGTCGGATCCGGAGAATATATCAAGAAATAGCCTCCTGACAAGGTTCTCTTGGTGAATATAGCCTCAGCGCGCAGTCTGGTTACTGCACAATTCACCCCGCCACTCACTCATCCCAACTTAAACCGCCTCGTCTTCACCCTTCACCATGGAGACGACGGTATGCTCCATGATCGATGATATCGACTCCTCATTCACATATCGCGTGCCCAGGGCGAACTACTTACCACACAGGGTTGGACTCGACGAGACGATAATAGAAGAGTACAACGTGCCGCTCGGGAAGGCATCAGAGCGCGACCATGCAGAGTACTACCTCAAGATGAAGCGCACCGCGCAGGAGATGGGTATCACGAGGCCAAAAGGCTACACGGTCTCTTTCCACACGAACCCCGAGATGGAGAAGCACCATTTCGGCCAGACCCATCCCATGAAGCCATGGCGACTGACTCTGTCCAAGAGTCTAATTTCTGCGTACGGCATGAATTTTGCCATGGACAACTACATCGCTCGAGCCGCCACCTACGATGAGCTCGCCACCTTCCACACCACAGATTATCTCGATTTTCTAGCCACAATTCCTCCAGAGCCTGTCCCTAGGGATTTCGACAATTACAACGCAGATCTTAAGTTCAATATGGGTGGTTCCGATTGTCCGATATTCGAGGGCCTCTGGTACTACTGTTCCATGTCCGCCGGCGGGTCTCTGGATGCCGCCAGGAAACTCTGCACCAAACAATCCGACATTGCCATTGCCTGGGGCGGCGGCCTGCACCACGCAAAGAGGGCAGAGGCGTCTGGATTCTGCTACATCAATGATATTGTCGTCGGTATCTTGCAGCTCTTGCGGTGTTACCCCCGCGTCCTCTACCTCGACATCGACGTTCACCATGGAGACGGCGTCGAGGAGGCCTTCTTCTCGACCGACAGGGTAATGACGGTGTCCTTCCACAAATACGATCCCCTCAACTTCTTCCCCGGTACCGGCGGCCTCGACGACAACGGGCCCAAGAACGAGCAGAACCCCGGTGCGCACCACGCCCTCAACGTCCCGCTCAGCGACGGGATCACGGACGAGCAGTACTACGAGCTCTTCACCACTGTCGTCAACCGCTGTATCGAAAAGTTCCGCCCCAGCGCCATCTGCCTGCAGTGCGGTGCCGACTCCCTCGCCGGCGACCGTCTTGGTAGGTTCAACCTCCAGGTGCAGGGCCACGGGGCGTGCGCCGAGTTCTGCAAGAGCCTCGGCCTCCCACTCCTCCTCGTCGGCGGCGGCGGCTACACGCCGCGCAACGTCGCGCGTGCTTGGGCTTTCGAGACGTCCATCGCCATCGACGCCCACAAGAAGATCGATCACACCATCCCCGAACACACGCCCTACCGTCCGCATTTTCGCCAGGATACGCTGTTCCCGACTCTAGAGCAGATTCTCGGAGAGCCTCGGCAGAATAAGAATACGCCTAAGAAGCTACAGGAGATCGTGCAGCACATCACGGAGCAGCTCCGATTCGTCGAGACGGCTCCCAGCGTGCAGTTTCAGCATATCCCGCCTGATCTGGGTGGCATCCGAGAGGACGTAGAGAAGAGGCTGCAGGAGGAAAAGGAGGAGAAGGACGATACGATTAGGAAGGAAAAGGAGGAGGCGGTCGGTACAGCGATGGAGTTCTAAGGTGTAGGGAGGATGGTAGTTGGGTTTTCTTTTCCTTTTTTTTTTCTCCTCTCATTGTCCTCGGTTTCCTGGGAACTTGCTGCGCATTTCACGACAGGGTGGCAAAAGTTTACAAAAAGAAAATGCTGTTTGTATGATGATTGGCTTTCGGAGTATAGGTATACTAGCAAGAGGATACCCGATTCTCTATTAATGTCCTGCATGTTGCCCTTCCAAGCCCCCCATAATCCGTGATGCACGATGCATGGCCCAACTAAAAAGGAAAAGGAAAAGAGAAGCAAGACAAAGAAAGACAAAAAAAATGAAGAAATATCAGCGGCAATGCGATAATGCGGCAATACCTCGAACTCCATCAATGCATGCTTCCAAATTACCCAACCCGAAGAGATAAGAGATACAACCAACCCCCTCTACGCGCTCGGTCGCTCAAAAGCAGCCTCCGCCTCCCTCTCCAGCAACCTCCTCCGCACCCCCTTCCCTTCCCACCAAACATAGCCAACCAAGACGAGACCAATCCCGGCGGCAAGAGAGAGCAGCATGATATCCACAGGGACCGGATCGCCATCGAATTTAACGTGAAACAGATAATCGAGGACATACTGTGATAGATTGAAAGGACCAGTCAAGGTGATGAGGACGCCGTACACGGTTCCAAAGGTGCGCAGGCCGAAGACCTTGGCAGCGTAGTCCGAGACGGCGGTGTAGTAGAGCGGGCGGTATAAAACGAACAGTGCAACGTTGGCGTAAGCGGCCCAAAGACGAGGGACGATTCCCAGGGCGCCGATAACAGTGGCTCCCGCAACGAGGGTGGAGAGCACGGCGACGGTGCTGACGTTATCGAGGAGCAGGCCGACTAAGGGAACGGAGAGGAGGCCGCCGAGGGGGAGGGCGGCGTCAAAGAAGTGGTTGAGCCTGATGGCCTTTTCGACCGAGTCGAGGATGGATTCGTATTGCGGGCGGATGGTGGCGATGAAGTAGTTTATGCGTGTCATTTGCACGATGGTGAAGAGGCTGATGAGGATGAACCAAGGGGAGCGGATTTGCTGGAGGGCCGTGGCGCCGTGCATGGCGCCCCAGATGCCGGATACGTCGTTGCGGCGCTCTTCGCGACGCACAAGGACGTCGCCTTGGACGGAGCTGAGGAGGTTCTCTACCTCGGTGGCTATGGAGGCGTAGCGGCGTCCGTCCGCCTCGCGGAGGAGGGGGGTCTGGTGGTCTTCTTCCGAATGGGGACTTACCGAACCATCGCTAAAGTAGCCGCCGTCGGAGTCGTATTCCTCGGCCATGGAAACTAGCTCGCCGAGGGATTTGTACGGGTGTGCTGGGAGTACGAGGAGGTGGAGGAGGATGATAGCGGCAGGGACGGTAAGGTAGCCGAGGAAGAATTTCTGGAGTGTAAGGGTGCCGGCCGTCTTTTCATATATGATACGGTAGATGTAGAACAGTGCACTGGACGCATCGAAAGAGCCCGTGATCAGCGAGAGGATAAGACCCGATCGGGACGGAAAGGCATTAGACAGCTGGAACGACGAGATGAAGACGCCGGGGCCTCCCAGCGCAAGAAGCAGGTACCCGACAAGGAGCCCGTCGAAAGCAACAATATCCTTGGCATAGGCCATGAGCAGAGAGCCCGCGGCAAGCAGGAAACTGCCTACGATGGCAGAGGCCCTAGGCCCAAAGCCGTCAAGGATGGCACCCATGGGAAGGGTGGCTACGTTGCTAGCTACGGCTGCGACGGTGAACATCATGTTTAGTCGCATTTCGACGCAGATGTCGACGTCGGCTTCGACGGGGTGTTTTGCGGAGCAGGTGTCCTTGTAGGCGCCTTCTTGGCGTAGGACGGGCTTGAGGGCGGCATAGCCGAAGATGATTCCTGCTGCTAGGAGAGAGTAGAGGAGCGTAGCAACGATTTGGACTGATCAGAGAATTGAATTAGCATTTTATCTAATGTTCTTTGGATACATCAAAAATTAGCAGGAAAAATGGACTTACATATCCTCTTCCATCTCGAGACCTCATAGGCCGCCACGCCTTCCAAGGCTCTCGGGCTAGCACCAAAGCTAAAGTCCCAATCGGGAGGAAAGGGGTTGAAGCTCAGGATCCTCACCCTCTGGGGCCGTTCCGCGTCTGGTCGGGGGCCAAGCACATCAGCCCCGGCTGCGACGACGGCATCAATAGATGCAACTCTGTTCATGGCCATTTCTGTCGAGTTGGCGGCGACATGCAGGCGGTAAGTGACAGCACACGCAGGGTGATGACGTTGTTGGCGCAAGGCAGCCAAGGCAGAAGACAAGTGGTGATCGGTATGCCCCTGTCTGTTCCAGGGCTCTCTTCTCTTGGGCGGTGGGCTGTTGTAGATTCCCGTAAAACACGTTGTCAAACGAAGGGGAGCGAGTGGAAGGATTCGAGAAGGAAAATATATCTCATCCTGATGTTTTGAAAAGGAGAATAAAAACAATTATCGTATATTTAGAATTGATCGAGGCGATGGAGTCCGTGATCACCCTCAGATAGAGTAGTTAGGCACCTGGATGTGTCAGGCCGCTCTTTTTTTCTTTCGTATTCTGTCGGTCTCGACCACCCCCCTTTTTAAGAGAGAGAGAGAGAGAGAGTCTTTGAATCAATTTGATGTCGTGCGTGACCTGTCTGGCCTGGCCGGGCCGCTATGCGAGGAACAAAGAGGGGGGTTGCCAAAAGAGAAACATCCACGAATATACTGGGCGGGAGGAAGTCTGAGTGGTGTGGTGTGCCTCTAGACTCAACAGCATACATGGATCAATTGATGGTGATGATAGATGGCAGACGAGACAGCGGCTCTGTGTTTTTTCTTCGTCTCCACAGGAAGAGGGCCAAAAGCAGAGGTAGGAAGAATCCGGCGTGACTACATCCATTTTATTATTATTATTATTATTATTATTATGGACTGCCATTCTTGGATGTCAGAGCAGAGTGTGAGAGTGAGACTGTGAGAGCATGGCGAGCTCGTGAGCAGATGGGACTGAGACGTAGGGTCATGCTGATGGATATAAGCGACACTACGCTGTCAGCTTGGTATTATTTACTGGATGTGGAAAAAGGTGGCATCAAATTGATCTCAGGATCGAACTATTTGGGGCTCTCCGAACACTACATGCACCAACCAACACCGCTTCCATCCTAAACTAGGTAGCTTAGAAGACACACTCCCGACAACTCGGTTGGCTCTTCGGTCGGGGCGTCGCTGTGTTGCATGAATGTTTATTTTCTGATGCCAGTCGAGGACTCGAGGCGCCCATCTCTAACAAGTCCAACCACCGTGTTCATGCCGTCCTCCTGGTCGTCTCAACAATCGAGATAGCCTGTTGTAATACCTCCCGATCACCATGATACGACAACCTCTCCAACGCCTCACCGATCTCAAAAAACCGACCCTTTAGATCCCCCGCCCTGTTTACACCATCTCCAACCTCAGCAATATACCACCAAATAATCTTTACATCCTTCACCTCATCCCTCCCCCGATCCCTAAAAGTCACCATAAAGGGCTCCACAACCCGATCATAAACCCTCGCCTCATCGACAACATCCTCCGCCTCCTCCGCGCCGGGAGCCCGAGTCGCCATCCGAACCGGGTACAACCGCCCCCTGTACCCCGTCTCCTCCCGTGCCTCACGGAGCGCCGCCTCGTGTCGGGATTCGCCGCAGTTTCTGCGCCCCTTGGCTAGGAGCCACTCGTTTTTGTGATCGGAGTGGACTAGACAGGCTAGAGGGTTGGGGCCGCGGGAGAAGTCGAAGAGGACGGCGCCGCAGCTCTCGACGAATTCTTGAGCGTTGTACTGCGTGGTGTGGGAGGTACCTGTTGCCATTGGAGGATAGGTAGAAGATGAAATGCGATCAATGATGACAAGATATTTCGTATGGTATGGTATGGTCGCCTCCAAGCTGCCGCGAAAACGCCAGGAGCATCTAAACTGGGCCGAAGTCGCCCCTAGAATATTCTGCAGGAAGAAGTCGGTGGTGGGAAGAACATGTAACGTATTATTCCATCATTTCCTTCCCCCCCATGTTTGCAACGCCCAATGTTCTTGATGTCCACAAACTCCTGTCCTCCACGTTACATTTGCAACCCGAATGGTGGGAAGGTGCAGTCGACCGACACATGGCGGACTTCCCTGGGTTCAGGTTAAGTAAGACCGTAAGAGGGAGGGAGCTCTTTCCACTCTTCTCTTCCACCATCAAACAACCCTGAAAGGATTCATCGAGTTTGATGTTCTACGAAAACCTGTCATCGTGCAAACTGACGAGAAAACCCAAAGAAAAAAAAAAGAATTGTCATTAATCCAAACCCCAAACATGTTTATTTACAAATCAAAAATATCGTCCAGCTACGGTACAAACCGAGCTGTTCGTTCATCCACCAAGCATCGAAAAAATCTAAATCCCCCTCAACTAAACAATGGGTATAACCCCCTCGATGTTCGATTGAAGCCGATGCGCACCAACCTCGATTCAGCCTGGCATAGGCTGGCGTCGTGGCTTGCAGGGTAGGACAAGGAGCAAGACGCCACGCCTGGTTCGATGACGTCTCGGCTACTTCGACAACTCATCCCGACCAGAACTGGAATCGAAATTCGACGTACCGTCCTTGCAGCACGCCCAACCATCTCTTGTCTCCCTTCCGCCTCGGTTCCAAGGGTGATGGCAAAGCACAAGTTGAAAGAGAACGAAAACAAAAGAAATTGCCAAAAGAAACACCATGAAGCATCACCATTCGAGTTAAAAAGCACTATGCACAACGAAACTCCCATCCACCGTCGTCGCAACTTCCTCCAATACCCGCTCCACGAAGCCTCCTGATAAAATACCACCATCATCCCCCACGGCACGGGTTTATCATCCGATCACCGAGGAAGCGGGAGGTCGTGACATGTCTTGATGGATACTGGATTCGAACGATCGAGGATTCCGAGCGACGGAAGAGGAGCAAGAAAATACCAAAACAGGACTCCAAACATTGATGACGCGCGGTAACCCGATTTCGTCGTCGCAAAACTAGTAGTATCGGATAACAGCAACGCCGCCGTCACGAACGGCCGTCTACAGATCACACACACACGTTAGTATTTCTGAATCAAATACGCCTCAGTTAGGGAGGGCTAAAGCTTACCGTGCAACCAGAGGGGTTTCCGTTGGTGTAAGAACCGCCGGAGAGCTCGCACTCGATGCTGACGTCACCGGTAATCTTGATGTTGAAGTCCAGCTTGGCAGAGGTGGTGGGGGTGTTGGGGAAGATGGAGAGGTAAGTAATGCCGTCAGCGCTCTTGCCAACGCCAATGTTGACGGGAGCCCAGTTGCCGCGCTCGTTGTGGTTGCTGGAGCTGTCCCAGAGGCAAGCATCCTCGACACTGACGCCCTTCTTGTTGACGTAGTACTGGGCGGTGGTGGGCTTGCCATCCCAGATATAGTAGTTGGGCGAGTAGGGGTTGGTGAGGGGCTGCTTCTCGCCGGGGTTCAAGACGGTCGGGATGACCATGGACTCGGTTCCGGGGTAGTCGGTTCGGCAAGTCGAGACGACCTGGCCCAAGTCGTTTTGGATGAAAACGCCACCGGCACCAGCCTCGCAGAGAGTGTCATGGCCATCACGAGTAAGTTCGAGGAAGCCATCGCTATTGCAGTACAGACCACCAATGGACTGGAGGGTCGAGCCCTGAGCGCTGGGCCACTGGGTCTTTTGGTATCCAGGAGGACAAGCATACGAGCAGAAAGAGCCCGCAGTGCAGCCATCTCCGTTGATGGCGGTCTCGATGTAGCTGATGGAAGAATCACCAGGCTTGTAGTTAGGGCACCTCTGGATGCCGGCCCAGCCACCGGTTCCGAGGTAGCTGATGGGGATCGCACCGTAATCCGACGGGAACTTGGAGCAGGGGATAGTACCGCTGGGGAACTTAGCGGACAGACCGGTGCCGCCAGAAGAGGCCGCCTTCGCGGGCTTGGGAGAAGGCGCGGGCTCGGGGGTGGGCTCAGGTTCGGGAGTTGGCTCGGGCTCGGGCGTGGAAGTGGTCTCGGGCTTCTTCTCATAGAACTGAGCACCCTGCTCGGGCTCGATCTTGGGGGTGGTCTCGCCGATGACGACGAAAAGACCATCATCCAAGCCCTGGGCAGCTTCCTCCTTGGGAACCGTCTTGCCATCGAGTTCGTAGACGGTTTCGGTGGCGCTGGCAACCCACTCGGTGACGACGTCGGGGGCGCGGCGGACCTTGGAACCAGCAGCGCGGCGCTTGAGATGCCGGTGGGCGCCACGGTGGTCGTGGGGTTGAGCGACAACCTCGGCAGCCATAGAGGCCGCGAGGGCGAGGACAATGAGCGACTTCATGGTTCGTTCGTTCTTTTCGTTGTTTTCCCGATTTTTAGTTTTCTTTATTTCTTTCCCTGGGGCCAAAGGTCAAGATATACAAGCCAAAGGTATATTATATAAAGGAGTGTGGGTTTTGCGATCCTCGAACTAAACGAATGTGGAAGAGAGCATCAACGAAAGATACTGCTCTGTTTGATAAAAATATATCACCGAGCACGAGGCAAAGCAAAGAAAGAAAAGAGTGTGGTTGGAAAGGAGTGGAAGAAGGAAAGAGAGTGAGGAAGAGAGAGAAAAGGAGTCTCCTTCAAGGATTCGACACTACTGCGAAAAGGTAGGATAGTCAACGGGGCTGCATGGTCCTGGCGAGAAAGGAAAGGATCCGGGTCAGGGGTATAATTGGGGGGGCGGCCCTGGGGAGAAGAATGGGACAGGACAATACGATGCGCCTGCGCCGGCATGGATGGCCCAGCATGGCTGTGCGTTCGTGGTGGAGGTACTTCGCCCACCGTTCCCTACGACCTCATCTCACGACCCTGTTGGCCACGGTAAATTCCTCAATTCCTCAGTATGTACGAAGTACTCCTACGAGGTGAAAGTATGTGAGTCTACTTCTGCAAAGTCATTGGATTGCGTGGTCGATCTGGGACCATCGCGATTTCGTCGGACTGGGAAATAACAGTGGTAACGGTGGGAAAATGGATTGAGAGAATTTGAGATTAAACCATCTCGTACCTGCATTAGACGGGTTCACAATCTCGAGTCGTTCCCACTCAACTCGCCCCTCTGAGTGACTTACTTGTCTATACAAGACTGCCTGCGCCGAGAAGTACTTCTCTGTACTCCAGGAAGACTCGTGGGCGGCTCGACGCTTCTCTCGACGCTTCAGCTACATGACGGTACCTTTTTCTGCCTGCCCGTGGGTCAGGGTCAGGGCATCAGACAGACAACAGAGGGACAGAAAGACAGAAGCGACCCGTGCCTGTGCCTGGAAACCTGGCACGAACCATTGACGCCCACATGTACGAAGTACCGTTTCTGCAATCCTTTCGTACGATTGATACTTGTCCAAGTTGAGTTGCCCTTTGAAGAGGGAGAATCCAAGGGAAACCAGGGGTTCCCAGGTGGGGAGGCAACCGTTGCGATTGGAGGGAGGGAGATTAAACCTGGTGTCACTCTCAGCATTGGCTGCCAAAGAGGGACCAGTTTTTTACTTTGGACTAGCCTGCAACACCATCAACACCCGCCATGGACTTGACCGAGGGTTTTTAAGCTCGACTATTTTGGTGTTTATTATGCACAATTTTGCTTGTAATAATCTCTCTTGGGGAGTGGACTCTGGAGAGTGGGTTCCTGTCAACAACATTGAAGTCCTTTTGATGTCCATGGCGCATAGATGAATGCACTCACTTTATGGATTGATTGGATGGAACTTTAGACGGAAATGGGACAATCTGGCGATCTGTAAATCGAAACGATCTTGACGTGCCAGTCGGTCTCTAGATACGGACGGACGTGTTGACGACCACGATAAGAGTACTTCGTACATCGGACACAGCGACACTACATCGATGTTCACAGTCTTGACCGAGAACGAACTCACCTGGAGGGTTCGTTTCGTTCCTTGGCATATGCACGGATAATTCCCCATCATTAATCCATTTTCGAGAATGTTAAGAGATTCCCCATCAAATTGATCGTTGATCCATGAGAATGGCATTGATCCTTGGCGTGTACCTCCTCCCTCTGAGCAGCACGCCACCAATCTCGTCAATCACTCCACCAAATTAGCTCCTGGATCTCACCTGGGCCAGGCCAAGCGCTAAGAAAGTTGGTTATTTAACGATAATGAAGCCAGAACATCCCCCTCTGAAACTTGAACCCTTTGCTTAAGCTAATCGATCTGATGTTGACGTTGTTGAATAGGGGCTTACGTATGTTTCGTGGCTTGGGGCAGCTTGGGGGGACCAACTGGATCTGAAGGTTGAGATGGGGGGAGATTAAAGCTTGGAGGAGCTTTTACGGTTTAATCTCAACACATCGAAGAAAGTATTCCGCGTGGTATTCAGGCCTCCGGTATATGACTCCCCGGTATGTGTCACCGTCTAGACTACTTGCGCTTCTATTGTACATTTCCAATTCCTCCCTTTCTGCGCTGGCTGTTGAGGCTCTTGGAATTGAATTTTTTTCCCCATAATTACTGGTATCTACCAAGAATCACCATGAAGTACCTGGAAGATTTACTTCATAGTTTGCTTCGTATGGTCGGTATGTGAAGAAGGCGATACATACAAGTAGGTAAACACGGACAAAAGCCCTAAGGGTATGAAGGAGGGAGAGGGCAGATTGCTTTAGAAACCACCCCTAATCTATTGGGCACCTCCTTCATATACGTGCCTGAGTCGATGTCGTGGATGATCGAGGACGATGTCTCTCCATATCTAAGACACACGATCAAAGGCGGAAACCCTTGGGTCTCATTCCAGGTACGCTATACCACAAGAAGGCCTCACACACGCCATCCTCGCAGCTTTTGTCGCGCATACGTACGTACCTATTATCTTCCTTGCTCTCATCTCTTCCATCATTATGGTAGCGGAGGGGAGAAAGGGAAAAAAGAACTCCACCGTCGCCCCTGGTAATGTGTCCAAGTGCCCACAATGACGTTTCCCCTACCGGCAAGAAACCGCCATGGAACTTGTGGGATAGATTCGTGCGATCGTGTTCCCCGGCAGGTTGGTCCCGTCCACCACGGATCTTTTGCCGGGGCATGGCGCATTTCGGAGGATGACGCCACGCCGCACGTTAGTCCTCTGAAGCTTGATGGTACTAACATGGATATCTCGGCTTCTATCGTTTTATTCCACCATGTGTCCTTCCTTTGTCAGCTTCGTTAAGCTTCTAGATCGTCTGCGCTCCCAGGAAGACTGTCATCTTGCCCTTGAGACGGGTGGGGCCGAGAACGAAGCGTGGTCACTTTCTTAGTCGAATTGAAATAAGGCCCGTTTTCACTCGAGATCAACATTGTCAGTACCTGGAGCCAACCTGTGCCATATGGACCATTGAACTCTCTTCACAGTACATAGGGCTTTTTATATGCAAAGGGAAAAGGCCTGTCGACAGATCCAGGTGTCGGTTAAGAAGAGTCCAGTCTCTGAGCTTAAGGCCCAGTATACCCACGCCACCCTGGCCATCCGAATCCAGATGCCCCCAGGCAACTCTTTGCATGGAAAGATGTCCTGAGGCTTCCATCTCATACGGGTGAGTTTGGTAAGGGCATGCACGGTCTCTAGTTAAAGGGGCCCATCCCGAAGCCCAGTCCGACAGGATGCGAAGGTACCTGCGAATGAGCCATGTCAGCTGCGGGAATGCGAGGAGGGAAAGGGCCCTGGGTCCTGGGTCCTGGACCCCACATCCATAGAAGAGGGGTTTGAAAAGCAAAGAGAGAAGAGAGAGCATATAGACTAGCTTGTGCGGATCGTCCGTATCGAGTCTTAGACACAGTCTCAATTTGTCTTACATCTTTGGCGTTATCTTGGTCCCCTCTTCCTTTCCAAGGCACCTGGAATAGAAGGTCCATTTCGATAACTGAGGCAAAACGGTTTCTATCTTACCAATCTTCCCCGAGATACCACTCTCAGAGGAGGCCTGGGCGGCTGGAGTCAGCTGAACTTTGATGGGGAGACGATTTGAGGAAAGGTTGCGCTCGCATATACATCATCTTCTTGCCTTGATTCTGCTTTTATCTCGGTTTCACTCGTCCTTGAGCAACTCACGATGCGCATTCAGATGAGATCTGTGAGGCTTCCCGCGATAAATCCTATGACTCTGCCTCCGCACCCGACGTCAGGTCCCTGCAGGGTAGGGCCCGCATCTTAGCTCTCATCGGGCACTCCGGAGTAAGATGTCTTTGGATGGGATGAGCCTGCATAGGGCATTTGCACCTGGCCCGCATTCCAGGATGGCGTTCAGGGCCGGGCTGTCGGATGATGAATCAATTGCAGGCCTTGGCCGGTTAGGGTTGGTAAGATGCTATTCCCCTGATGATCATGCGGACACTCCTCGAAACGAAAGAGTTTCCAACATCACCGCCCGAGCCAGCGCCGACTCGGGGAATCGGGCTGGCTAGATGTTAGAAGTAGCAGCACGGGTCAGTCTGTCAAGTGATTCATGGGACCTTAGCGACCTTATAGTCCAGGGTATAGCAGGAAGAAGTCTGAGGGCACGCCTGTCAGCATCCCCAACGCTGCTACCGACCTGATCAGCCCTGCATTTCAGAGGGCGATCATTAAGTCGGAAAACTAGGCGAATATGCTATAAGATGACCGGCTTAAGAAATCGCCACACAAGTGAGCCCGGTATTTTTTAGGAAAGCTGTTTCACACCACTTAGATACCAGGATAACAGGAACAAAGAAGGACGACAACTTTGTTATGGGGTTATAGAGTTGGTTGAAGCCCCTTCAACGCCACGAAGCCGCAGTTTTCTTCCTTTCCATCACAATTCAGTCTTGTCCCAAAATAGAAGACCAGGGAACACGTGTTTCAGGAAAATCCTCGCGGGGCTGAGGGAGGCTGAGACGGCTTCCTTCCTCCTCAACCGACAACAGAAAGATCCCAGCTTGAGGTAGGCATCTCCACAGGCTACGGATATTAGAGGTTCACTCTTCCCCGTATAAGCTGCTCTACGTGGTCACTACCTGTCCATAAAGAGGATGCCCGAATAAGGTCATTTGATTCGCGAATCCCGGCAAAGGACGAACTTCGGAGAGGCGCGCTTATCATCTTGGACGTCGACGCTCCGTGTCTTGACCCCGGAGCGAAGAGGCGTGGCATTTTCTCTCTTGAGCTACCAGGCGGAGCAAAGTTTCGATTCATATTATAGATGGCAGGAGCGCCGGCAAAATTGCTCCGATTCATATGTGACAATCAAGTATCCTATCGGCGGACGGCGCCGCCATTTTGCCGAGTTCCAGGATGATTAATTGGCCAGAATGACTTTCTCACCAAGATGGACGGGAGAGGGGAGAGGGAAGAGATCAGAGTCGATTGCTGCAAGATGGCATTCGACAAGGCCGGCAAGGTTCGTCTGGAGAAACAATCTTGCCTCCATTCCTCTCTACCAAATCGCTCTGTCACCTATGGCGTTCTATTGCTTCGAAGAAGTAGGAGAGGCAGCACTATGTATGTATCAGTGTTAACAAAAGACAAGATCGACTGAAGTCCAGCTTCCCGCTTGCCTAGAGGATATCATCACAGGTCACAGCTCGACCTTGATGTTGCTTTCATCAATGCGAAGCCGTAATACTTCGTGACCTCCGATTTGTTAGTGTACATATATGAAGTAGTTGTACATTCCAAGACATGATACTTCGTATGGTTGGATCGGCACCTTCACATTCATTGAAAGTACGGATACATCTGTCCGGGAGCAGCCCTGATCAAAATAGGTTCACAGTGCGGGGATTCAACGTTGGTCTGACGGGATGAGCACTTTGACCATTGGCCAGGCTCGGTGGGACCACTAACCCCCCTTGTCGTCAGCACCGCCACCGCCTACCCAAGCAACGTGGGCCGCCAATCGTAACATCTGCCCTCACCTGGCTTCTTGTCTCTGCCGGGATCCGGGCATGCGGCTGATTGAGGAGACAATGATTTGGTGGAGTTCACGGGAGTGCTGGAGCCTGCTTTGCCACAGAAGAAGAAGAACAAAGACAGAGAACGGGAGGCCTTATTTCCCCGTTCTAGACGGCCCCAATTACTGTCGGATGGTGTTCCGCGTATGATGCTAGCAGACGCACGAGGTTACAAGGCGAAGGAAAAAATACGAATACACTGTACCTTCGTGACATGAGGGAGGTTTTCTGTTTATTGTTCCTGGTCTGAGAATTGATCGATGGATCAACAATGCAGATGCACTTCGTCGAGGTACAATGTGTCATAACGGACGCACTGTATACATTAGATAAGTATCCAAAGGAATCCAAACAGTGGCTGGATAGGAAAGTATCGGGAACACTGGGGACCGCAAGTTTCGCAGGACTTACAGGATTTAATTGGTAACTGGAACTGCTGAGTGGCGCGCTTTCCCTCCCCAGTCATCCTCCAATAACACCCGTTGTCGGTCTCGCGCCGTGTGAATGCTACTTCGTATGACGAATGTTAGTGCACAAATCTAATTCGAAGTCATCTCTGCCTTGAGCCTTCCAGTTCTCTTCTGATTATTTTTCCCTCGAATTTTTGAGGCTCGTTCAGGACTAAACTTGGTCGGGTCGAGGAGGAGACACACCCACCTGGGCCACCACCAAATAATACCTTGTACTTCGTACCTCTTCGCACTTTGTACTTTGTACACAGCCTACCTCTGACCAGGCTGTATACTAGTTACTTCGTACTTTGTGCGTTCCCATCAATCAATCCCGCCCCCAAAATCTACATCCCATCCACATTGCCAGACACCTTCCCAGACTCGTCCTTGGTACACCCACCTCGAACACTTCACCCACCAGAGCTGTCAACCATCACCAAACTCGCAAATGCGTCGTCGATAAACCCCGGCCCTTATTATAGCCATCACAGACCGAACTGCATTACCAAGAAAACATTGTGTTTTCCTCACTGTGCTTTGTTTCCCTGACCGAGAACTCCCACACTTTATTTTTATACGCCGATTCCAGCATCGTCTCAGCTCTCGCCACGTTCCAGCCACACAACTATCTCGCACGCCCCATTCTCCATCCTCCATCCTCCATCATCTCGAACGACCTTCCGGCGATGCAATTCCGGAGTACCTCTGCTGCTTGATGCTGCGAATCGCTAATTGAATCCTACGCCTTACGGTTCCTTTGTTATTTCTCCGCGATTTCGAGAAACGACCTGTAACGCCGTGGTCATGGCTTCGGATCAAGGTCCTGTCGTGACAGAAGCTTCGCTTCAGCCGTCGCAACACCCACCCGCGGCGGCGCCAGCTTCTCAGTCATCAATCGCCGATGCGCCCGAGCCCGGTGCGAATGCCAATCCGCTCAAGCGATCTCGAGATGATACCCTAACCTCTCCGACGCCGGCTGTGGAGGAGCCCTCGTACAAGACGGCTCGATTTACGCTGCGGTCGACGTCGCCAATCCAACTAACTGCAGCAGCGGCTGCCTTCGAGGCTGAGCGCCGTCGGAGAGAAGAAGACCTAGGGCATGACCAGACCAGTGCCATCGATCCTTCCGTTCACTCCGCCATTCAAAAGCTGGCACAGGACGCGGGGATCTTGAGGCAAGGCGCTACCCAGCCTTCTGTACCTGCGGCACCGACAGCCGTGATGGACCCGACGGCAAAACTAGATACAGAACCCATCACCGTGTTAGAACAACCTCCAGCAGCCCCCGAACTCCCTACGTCGACCTTGAATTCTACCTCGCTGGCCGCCACCGCCGCCAGTATCCTCGACGCGACCCAGCCTGGCGAAACAAGCATTGTCGATGCCCAAGTCACTCAAAGTCCAACACCGATGGACATAGACCCGAAACTAGAGGAGGCTCACGTAGCCCATCAAGAAAATAGGGCGCCTCCGGCCTCGCTATCGTACCCCGGTCCCCAGCCTACGCCGACTCCCATGCCGGCATCGCTCGCTAGAACTTTGAGCTACCCCCTAACGACCGCCTCCGAACAAGGCTCGCCGACCTCTCCGGAGACAGGAACGAAGAGACACAAATGCCCGTTCTGTGACACTGTGTTTACTAGGCACCACAATCTCAAGAGCCATTTGTTGACTCATAGCCAAGAAAAGCCGTACGAATGCGAGAAGTGCAAGATGCGGTTCCGGCGACTCCACGACCTGAAGCGGCACTCTAAACTCCATACGGGCGAGAAGCCACATGTCTGCCCCAAGTGTGACAGGAAGTTCGCCAGAGGCGACGCTCTGGCGCGACACAGCAAAGGTGTGGGAGGATGCGCTGGGCGGCGGTCAAGTATGGGGAGCTTTGCTGAGGATGACATGGCCAACTCGAGCCTAGTGGACGGTGATGTGTCGCAGCTTAGTGTCTACACAAGATACGCAACTGAGGCGGCTGCGATCGAAGAAGCTAGGAGACGACAGAGTCTCCCGGTCCCCAAGGCGCCACAAGCTACCGTTGCCGCCCATACGAGCCCCGAGGCTGCTATTATGCATCTACGCGATTATCAGCCAGGCCCGCAACGCGCTAGCAGTGGTCTCTTTGCTCCAGCGTCTGAACGCAATAGTGTAAGTACCGTGACTTCCCTTCGCTTGTTAGACAGCATGGGCAATGGCCGCACCCCCGCCACTAGCATCTCATCGCTGCCAGTGAGTGCTGGTAGCGGCTCCGTATACTCCTCGATGGGAGTGACGGAGAGTCCCGGGTCGCCGAGCTCAGCTGTTCCTGCTCTTCGCGGGCAAGATTTGTGGTCTACTTCCCACCAGTCACGGTCATCAAACCTAACTCACCAGTCTCCGCAGCCGCTACAGCAACCACCACCGCAACCTTACATCCAACACGACTCCGACCGCCGCACACCACCGATTGCGACGACTTCCACAGGCGCGATTGCGAAGGCCAACAGCACCCCCGATGGCAGGTATGTTACGAGTCAGAACGGGCCAGGGACGCCGCAGTCGGGATCAGCCCGCGCAAGTAACGGAACGCAAGCTATCGAAAATGCCAACATGTTTGCTGGGGATGTGTATGGCCTCTGGACCTACATCCAGAGTCTGGAGGAGAGAATTTCTCAGATGGAGAAGACGGATCACGAGAAGCAAGTGCAGATCACAACACTCACCAACGATGTTGCCGAGCTTCGAAGAGAGCTAGAGGCGAGGCATACGGCGGACCCTGTTGTGGAGAAGCAACAGATAGGAGCAGCAGGCGCCGACGCGAGATCCATTCCCGTCTGAACTGGGGGGAAAAAAGAACTAAACCTTCAGAAAAGGTGAATCTGGATTGGCTGGATGGCTTCTACAAAAGTCATTAAAGGGGAGGGGCATTTCACACATGAATGAGGGCGGAATTGGCGTTTTTAGGACTAAAGGCAAGCAGGTGTGCTTTCTTCTGTGTCAACACTTTGCCAGCTTTATGATGGGAGGTCAAGGGAAAACAAAAAAAACGGAATGAGTTTTTGACTCGTCATGGCGAGACCGTGTACGAAACGTTTGGGGTTGTTTGTTTGTTGGCTCGGGTTACGGATATTACAGCAAGTTTTCTTTTTTCTTTCTTTTTTTTTCTCTTTGACCATTGCAAGGAACTCTGGGAGCGAAATGTCCGAATGTTTCGCCTTCTTTCTTTCAGCCTTTTTCTGCCGTGCCTATTTCGTTTCGTGTCGTTCTTCCTTCCTGTGTATTATTATGTATATATCTATCTGGATCTATGGTCGTTCCTGTACCTGACTGATCTCATTGATGGGCTCCCCCTCTGGGAAAGCAAGAACTGAATGCCAAAATGCCGAGACTTGTTTTGGGAACAACCATGAAGCATCACCGATGCCCTTTCCCCTCATAAGCTGAGAGACATGTGAACCGCGGGCGCTCTGAATATGGCTGGACTCCAAACCACGACGCTCGCTTAGAGTTCGATGGTTGATATAATCAGGGAGCGCCAAGACCTGGTTAAGATCTGTAGGCCGGGCTGAGGTTGAACCCCTCAACCAAGCAATTGTCCTCCATAGGGTGCTGTCCTAGCACCGGGGTTCTCCAGAAGTTTAGTGTACTTCGTACCGTCCGCTTCTTCAATGGTTTAGTGTCCTTCTGAGCCGGTCGTGAGCGATTCGTTCCTCGCAATCGAGTAGTTGAGATGATGCACAAGCCGAGGGGCGTAACCGGGGTGGTCTGCGACAGATACGGGACATTTCAGATCCCGACCGGGCTGTCGGGTGTAAAGAAGTGGCGAGAGTCCATGAGAAAAGGAAGGACGCAGTTGATTCGGACCCGGACTTGCCGGCTCCGTGCATTCCGTTGATCAAAATTGATGCCTGCCTGGGAGAAAGTGACAAAGCGACTCAAAGTTTACTACAGCGCGGCCTTCAGTGTGGGGGTGGGTGTGGGCCGAGGCTTAGCGGGCTACGTAGTGTGGTGTAGTGTAGTGTAGTGTAGCGTACACCGCTGAATTTCCGCGAGTAGGAGTGTGCATTAGTGGTCTCCCAAGCCGCCCAGGTTCTAAATTTGTAGTCTGACCTCACTAAAAACTTCATCGAATCTTGGCGTAAAACGCAGACGTCATCTCGACCTCACACTGAAATAGGCCATTTTGGCTTTTAATACGAAATAGTGCCCGAGCTAATTGGGACAATTTGATGGGGCGAGGCCAAGTCCGATTCGACTTCGCGGCCTCCGTCTCCTTCCTCCATCAACCTCGGTGTCTCTAACTCCTCTTGATCCCCACGGACTCATCATCTATTTGATATAGCCCAGCTCCGCCCATCCAATTATGGGGACTTCCTAGCTCTCGACGAGCCACATTTTTCTATTTGTCTTTTGATATAAGATTTCATCGTCCCCTTCGTAAAGTCGGGATGGTACATCTTATGGTTGTAAGATAGCACTTGGCTCTGCAAACCCCTGCTCGCGAATCCTCGAAATACCGTCGCTTCCATCATTGCTTCCCCCCTTGAACTGCGCTTCTCCGCTCGCCCTTCTTCCCGCCTCGCACAAAGTCTATCGAAGGCTGTTCAGTACTATGCCTACGCTCGCCAGTGTCATGGACGGCAAACCCCCGAACCGAAAAGGTACTGATCAACGGATTAAATCATCTTGCCCCTCCCGCACATTCGGCATGACCCGGGGATGACGGGGGCTGGTAATACGGGATGCGACGACGACAGCTGCGTCATCTGACCATGACCAGCCAGGCAACCCGTAAACCGCAACGCTGCGCTGTGTAGTGCAGCAAGCTGTCCCTTCTTCAGCATCCCTTTAATGGGAAGAACGACATAGAAATACTCACGAAAAAGATACTCGATGCTAACTCTTGAACAACCGCAGCCTCAGCAACGGATTTCTTATCCCCGTCCTCCGACGACGTCTCCACCTGGTCGATGGAACAGGACGAAATTCTCGAGGCCGACACGGCCACGACGGCTACCGATGTTTCGAGATCGCGCGACACGAGCTATGCCACTTCCGAGACCACCGAGACCACCATCGATGCCAACGACGAAAGACAATCCGATCTGATGAAGATGAGCCGCAAAGAGATCGACGAGGACTACTACCCGCCCCTGCATGGCGCAATGGACCAAAACAACGACAGGAATGGCTGGTCCCGCGGGGGTATCAGATTCGCGCCCCTACGGGTGCCGCTCGTGAGACGGCTGCAGACGCTGGCGGTGCTGTTCCACTGTACTTCCATCGTCTTCTTCCCCGCTCTTTTCTTCTTCCTTTGCGCCATGCCGCTTCTATGGCCTCTTTTAATTCCGTACCTTATCCACCTCTCTATTTCGACGGCTGCGTCGGACGGGAACCTCAAATATCGATCGGAACATCTTAGGTCCTTACCTATGTGGAGGCTCTTTGCGGGCTACTTCTCCATCAAGCTACACAAGACGCACGAGCTACCAGCGGACAGGAAGTACATCTTCGGCTATCACCCGCATGGGATCATCTCTCACGGCGCGTGGGCCGCCTTTACTACGAATGTGCTGGGTTTCGGCGAGAAGTTCCCGGGCATCACCAACACGCTGGTCACCTTGGAATCGAACTTTAGGATCCCGATATACCGTGACTGGCTTTTGGCCATGGGCCTCCGCTCCGTATCGAAGGAGTCCATCTGGAACCTCCTCGCGCGCGGCGGATCCGACGGCCAAGGAACCGGGCGCGCCGTCACCATCGTCATCGGAGGTGCCCGGGAATCCCTCGAGGCCGAACCCGGCACGCTGCGGCTGATTCTCAAGGCTCGCAAGGGCTTCATCAAAATGGCACTCAGGACTGGCGCGGACCTCGTTCCCGTGCTCGCGTTCGGCGAGAATGCGCTCTACGACCAGCTTAGTCCCAGGACGCACCCCATGGTCCACAAGTTCCAGATGTTCTGCCTCAAGGTGTTCAAGTTCACGTTACCGGCGCTGCATGGCCGCGGCGTTCTCAACTACGATATTGGTCTGATGCCTTACCGTCGCCCCGTGAATGTTGTCGTCGGAAGGCCGATCCCCGTCAAGAAGTCGGCGACGCCGGACCAGGCGGAGATCGACAGGATACATGGCTTGTATGTGGCTGAGCTGCAGAGGATTTGGGAGGCGTACAAGGATGACTTTGCGAGCGATCGAAAGGCGGAACTGGAGATTATTGGGTAATATCTTCTTTCCTTCTTGTCTTTTACGTGTAGCTTTTTGCTTTCTCTCTTTTTGTTCTTTTCCTTTGTGGTGGGACGGATGCATTAACTACAACACGGCTGGGGATATGGAAACTATGTGGCTCGAGGCACTTGAGCGCCGAGTCTGTTTACAAGGACCGAGAAGATAGATTCGGCCTAGAAAGGGATATGTCAATTTTTTTTTGTCGGATTGGAAATGGAAGCGACATTGTCAGCGTGTTCTAGTTAGCATTGGCATCAATAGGTTCAGGGTTTCTGGTTGTATCAATCAGTGAAATATCATACAGTTCTTTTTCAGTTGGGCGGCTTTCAGACTTTAGGGTCCCTGAGTCTTCTCCCTACTAGATGCCTGTTGCTTTTAGCTTTGGCCCTTGTGGTTCAATGGCTTTCATGGCTCGGGTACTTCGGTGGGCGCCCTTCCGGAAACGGGGACAATGGCACATCACATCAGCTGACCCCGCGTTAATTGGTAAATTGGTAAATTGGCGGGCGCGACTCGCGTAAGTTTGTTCTGCAAAGCGCAAGGGTTTCTGAACATGTTCCAGCTTCATCTATTTTCTCGCCGCCAACTCTTATCAACGTTCGGAAAACAGCCTTCTTTTACATTCCAGTTGTGTTTTCTATCAGGATTCCAATTGAGAAGGGTATACCAAAACCAATTGCATCGTCACTTGAGTCAAACTGGTACGCCATTTTCTTCTCATACATTTCCAAGGATGTGCCCAACTACCCGCAAAAGGGTCGTCACTCGACAGGCCAACAAAGCAATGAACAAGTCCACGGCGAAGGGTGCGACTGCCTCCAAGCGCAAGGTCGAAGACTCTGAAGAGGAAGAGTATGAGAGCGACGAGTACGGCAACGGATCGAGCGAAGAGGAGGAGAACAAGACGACAAAGAGGCGCAAGGTTGCTGCTAAGCCTGCTACAACAGGAACGAAGCCCAAGGCTAAGAGAGCTCAGAAGAAGAATAGGGAAGATAACACGCCTCTTGCGGCGAGGACGGCGGTGACGTCGTTGAAAAGGGCGATGTATATCGGTGCGCATGTTAGTGCGGCGGGTGGTTAGTCTTTTTTTTTTTTTTTCCCCTTCTATTCTTATTCCTTCTCCCCCCCATTGAAGTTTCTAAGACGATGAGCATCTCGGTCTAACCTACTTTCTTTCTTCTTCATTTTTACCAGGCGTACAAAACTCGATCCAAAATGCCCTTCATATCGGCGCCAACGCCTTCGCCCTCTTCCTCAAATCCCAACGAAAATGGAACAACCCTCCCCTCGCGCCCGACGTCGCCAAGCAATACCGCCAGCTCGCATCCTCCAACTCCTACGACTCGGCCCTGCACGTCCTCCCGCACGGGAGCTACCTCGTCAACCTCGCGCAGACGGACGCCGACAAGGCGGCCCAGGCGTACACGAGCTTCGTCGACGACCTGAAGCGCTGTGACGAGCTCGGCATCCGCCTGTACAACTTCCACCCGGGGAACTGCCTCGGCGGGGATAAGTCCGAGGCGTGTGCACGCATTGCGGAGAGGTTGAATAAGGCGCATGCGGAGACGAAGCAGGTCGTTACTGTGCTGGAAAATATGGCCGGTGGTGGGAATGTGGTTGGGGGGCGGTTTGAGGAGTTGAGGGATATCATTGATGGCGTGAAGGATAAGAAGAGGGTGGCTGTTTGCTTGGACACGTGCCATGCTTTTGCGGCTGGGTATGACTTGAGGACGCCGGAGGCTTATAAGAAGACGATGGAGGAGTTCGATGAGGTCGTGGGCCTAAAGTATCTCAAGGCTTTCCACAGTACGTTTATCTTCTCACCCTTCTCCCCCCCAATCCATTACACCAGAGCTCGACTAAACATACCACCAACTAGTCAACGACAGCAAAGCCCCGCTCGGCTCCAACCGCGACCTCCACGCCAACATAGGCACCGGCTTCCTCGGCCTCGGCGCCTTCCACAACCTCGTCAACGACGAAACCTTCGCCGGCGCGCCCATGATTCTCGAAACCCCGATCGAGCGCAAGGGCCCCGACGGCAAGACGTTCGAGGACAAGCAGGTGTGGGCCGATGAGATCAAGCTGCTGGAGTGGCTTGTGGGCGCCGATCGGGAGTCCGAGGAGTTTAAGGAGAAGGAGGCGAAGCTTTGGAAGCAAGGGGAGGGGGAGAGGGCCAAGTTGCAAGATCAGGTGGATAGGAAGGCGGCGAAGGATGCGAAGAAGGGGGTGAAGAAGGGGAAGGCGAGGGGGAGGAAGAAGGTGAAGGAGGAGACGGATGATGATGAGAGTGAGTAGTGGCTGAAGATGAGATGGATGTAAGATTTCTTCTGTAATATTATCCCGGAGGACGTGGTGGGCGATGTTGTTGGTCTAATTTGTCTACGAGGAGCTGGCTCTTCGACAGAATTGGGAGGCGGATTCCTGATATCGATATAATAAAGTGGTATAAAACGCTAAATTCATTCTGAACATTTCCTGCTGCCCTGATACCCATCATGAACCCTCGGCCTAAAGTGTATCAACAGCATCAATCCATATTAAGTACGCATAATAGGTATAAAAATGAAACAAAAGAAATCATACGAAAGAAAGCCAAGAATAAGTCTCCCGTCAACTCTCAAAACTCCACATCACTCATCACAGTAACGACAAAAACATGAAATATCTTCCCCGTTCTTCTCACCTCCTCGACTTAGCGTAAGCCTCAACCTTTCCAACCAAAGCCTTCAACCCCACGCCCCTCTCACAATTCCCAACAAGCCACCTCTCCATATCCGTCCTAACGCCCCTCATCCCCTTCAGTAGCGGCATCTTCCCACCATCCTCCCCTCCCGCATGACTCGCTGGATTCAGCAGCATATCGAAACACCGATTCCACAGCTCGACCTGCCAATACCTCTTAAGCGACTCGCGGATCTTATACTTCCGCGCGGTCCCCAGACCGCCCGCGTCGGCGCGCATCGTCTCGATGTAGCGCCCGAAGAGGAGGCAGTGCACGATGTTGGCGAGGCCGTGGTAGTCGATCTGCCAGGTCCAGGGGCGGCCCTCGCGCATCTCGGCGCAGTCTTGGGCCGTGGTCTTCCAGTCGGCGATGAAGCTGACGGAGGGGGTGAAGGCGCGCATGTCGATGCCGCGGCCGAAGTCGATGAGGGTTATGCCGCGGGCGGACCAGCCTTGGCTTCCGTCGGGGCGGTAGTCGCTCGAGAGCGGGGGTGGAGTCGATGGGGATGAGGGGGATGAGGAGGAGGAGGAGGATGTCGTGGGTGTGGTGGTGTCGAGGCGGAGGAGGCAGTTGTCGGGCTTGAGGTCGCCGTGGAGGACGCTCTTCCCGTGGAGGGCCTCGACGGTGCGGAGGAGCTCGATGGCGAAGAACATGGCTAGTTGCTCGTCCATGACCCCCGAGGGCTCTGTCCTGAAGTAGTTGACAATGTCCAGGAGCGTGCCGTGCGGGTGGTAGGGCAGGACGAGGAAGCCCTCGTCTTGGAAGAGGTGCATCTCGTGCGCGTATGTCAACGACGCCGCAGCGCGATCCTGCACACCGAGTCTCGTGTGAGCAAGGCGCGTCATGTAAAACTCCCATGCTGATGGGGGCATTTCCATCTTAAGGGCCTCTTGGGACTCGCGGTGGCTAAGGGCAAATGCGCCCTTGCCCATCTTAACGTGTCCATCGGCTCCTTCTTCTTCACCTTCTCCTTCGTAAGGCGCCGAGTTCTCGACGAGGTAGACAGGCGCAAAGGCCCCGGCACCCAACTCTTTCTTAATGGTATATTCCGATTTGATATCAGGCAGATGAATGACGGGACCGCTCACCGGGGTCGTCTTTTCACCGGAATTCTTGTTGGCCTTGGCCATAGCCCTGGCAAATCTCCGGATCTCGCTTCCCTTTTCGTACTTGTCATTCTGGTGATTGTAGAAGCCAGCATACGAGCTCAGCGGCGGCTGGATATTAGCCAGAATCTCTAGACGGATGCTGTCATCGACGGGGTTACATTGAGGATCCTTGATGATGGGTCCCTTGCGTGGCACGGCCTTCTCCGTCTTGATCTTGGCCGCCGCGGCTGCGATCTGCTGCTTGAGAGACGACGCGGGAGGAGTCTTTGAGGGGGTCGAGTGGTTCTCGTCAAGATCAATCAAAGGGCTGCTAAAGTCGCTTTCGCCGGAGGAGTCCAGGGCGGCGTCGTCGAGGATTCCAACCTCGTTGCGTCGGCAAGGCGTCTTGCAGTGCTCGTCGCGCGACGGAATATCCAACGAAGACTCTGTCCTCTCGGTTATGGGGGTCATGAAAGGGAGACGATTATTAGCCACCTCCGCCGGATCCCTATAGGGCCGAGTGCGAGGCTCATAATCCTCCGGTGGGATCGGGATGAAAGTCGTCCGCGTCGCCGTGGGAGGAGAATGGTCTTCAACTGGGGTCACTAAACCATCTCCTAGCTCCTCCTCTTCATCTTCCGCATCCTCACCGGTCCGTTCCGATACTGGTCCCGAAGGATCGGGATCACTAGTATCGATGAGGTCCGAAACGTCGTCGTCTTCCTCATTAGCGTGCTCGCCTGTGAGGTCTTCGTCAAGATTAGGAATGTGTCTTCTTGTAGAAAAGTCGGACCACTCGCTAACGCTCTTGACGTCTGACGTCTCATCGGCCGTCGATGCGTCGACATCTCCGGTGACATCTGTCGTCACGTCCTCCGTGACATCACCCGTAATATAACCCGCTTCAGTAAACTCATCCCCTATGTGTCTCGTCGTGCCAGTACTCTCAGCACCACTGGTATAGTCGCCATCAGTCTCGTAATCGTCGTCACTATCTCCAGCCTCACTCTCCGGCTTACTCGGTAGAGGCTGGTTGAATATGTCGTAAATGTCGTCCGTCGCCGCTTTCGTGTGAAGAGTCATCGTCGGCTCGGCTGCCGCCCTCTTCTTGAGCTTCGGCCTCGATGGTGAATCTAGCTTTGCCTTGACTGCGAGTTGTTGTTAGTCTTATCAATGCCTTGCTTCCGTCCAGACCTCCCCTCCGTTCACTTACTTATTTGCGTCTCATTGACCTCCATCACCTTAATCTTCTTGGACTTGCTCCCCCGGGCCTTCTCCATAACAGCACCGTTCTCATCGTACACCCCAACATCCCTATGAATCACCAGCTTCTCGACACCCCTGCTAATCGTATCAACACGAGACGCATGGCCACCGAAGACATGAGGAGAATTTTCATCATCAAACAACACATTCTCATCCATCACCGGCTCATCCTCCCAAGACTGGTCCAGCCAACCCTTGTTCATCGCCCAGATCTCCTCGAAACTAAGCTCCGTACCCGCCTCGTTGGGGGTGGGATAGAGCGTCGCGAGGTCGACAAAGATGCGCTCCTTCTTTCCCGTGTTGGGGTTCATGGTCACTTGGTATTCGCTTGACAGAACAACAAAGTGTGATATTTGTGAAAGCAAAGACTACAATACACAATAAAACCAGAAGCCGTAGAAACATCTCGTCATTAGTCCTATGATCATCAACATGTGGGCGGGTGCAAAGGGGGAGAAGGCGGGGTTGTGGGGTAAGAGGTCATATCATACCTTATCCTTGAACACCTCCAATTTTGGTCCCCTTTTCTTGCTGCCGCCGGCCTTAAGCGTCTCACCCGCCCACGGCTTTGGTTCCATTGTATTCTCCTTCTTCCTCTCCGCCAACGACCCAATGCTCTCCCAACCCTTGGAGCCGGCGCCGCGGGACGATAACGCAGCCGGCGCAGCGTCCGCATCGGAGAAGACGGCGAGCTTAGCCCTCTCCGGCCTCCCTGATGTGCCAAGCCCGGGTTTTGGCCTAGGTGCCTGGGGATCTAGTGGCCTCGAGGCCGACGAGAACGGGTCTACTTTGGCCGCAAGGGCAGGTCGAACGGTGGGGAGAGCAGGAGAAGACGGAGCATCGTCAGCGCCGGGAGTTTGCGCGCGCCTCTCCTCAAACTCCTTGAACTTGCGCAGCAGCCTCTGCACGGGGCGCGCTTCCCTCTCGATGCCCATCTTATACACTTCTTCGGCCTGATTCCATCGTCCGGCCCCTTCGAGCCACCCGGCGTACGCTTCATAGTATGACGCGAGGGTCTCAGCTATCGCGTGACGGGAAAGGTACATGAAGGTCTCCCTGGGTGCGTCGGAGAAGAGCTGAATATAGAGAAGCCACAGCCTCAGATACCGGGGGTCGTTCTTATACTGTGGCGAGTTGACAAAAGTCTTAGTGGCGCGCTCTAGGAGCGTGTGGAGCTGCGACTGCGGCGTCGCCTGCGCGGAAGGGAATGCGTCGACCGTCCATCGCACGTATCGGTCGAACACGTCGAGCGGGTCGTCCGCCTCGGCTAGGTTGGCGATTTCTTCTTCGTACTCTGCGCGGATGCGATCGTGGATGGTTCTCTGGTCAGAGGGCGTCGGTATTTTCTGGAGGGGCGAAGGGGAAAACAATTCGGCGAGCTTCTTGGCGGACCTCCCGCTGGGGAGAGCCTGGATGTTCTCCTTCTGGCCCTCGATCACGTCGAAATTGATCAAGTCTTCTGAGGTAGCCATGGTGATGAATAATTCTGGCTCCTGTGCCTCGGGGTATCTAGAAAGGAGGTAAGAATGAGGGCTTTTGGTGTTGGTGCATGAAGTCTTTGGGCGTCAACTCTACCTTTGGAGAGGGGGTGATACCAAATAGTTTTGTTGGTGTTATCCCAGTTTAATGTTGATTTTATTCCCGTTGTCGTGACAACGCATAAAGTGAGAGACTACACGAACTATTGGCTGAGTTGGATTGACCCTGTCGACACACGTGATTTAAATATGGCAGTTGGAGATATATCATCGGCCAATTAATTCTCCGTTGTGTCAATTGGGACTTCGCAGACAGATACTTCGTAAACATGAACAGTCACAGACAAATCAAGAGGCTTGCAAACAGTGTACACAGGTAGTTTGGTTACTTGTCAATTCTGCCCGAGATATTCCCGTGGCTTCACTCACTCCCATCCTCACCTGGACTCGTTGATATCATTACAGAGAGCATAGTCAGTCTATTTAACTTTCGCCCTTCCCCGAAACGACCCTGTCCAAGGTGTCCCGACGCCTTTCCCCATAATAAATCGGGCTTAAACATTTCCCCAATTCGTGGGGTTTTCATTCGTGATTTTCTTTTTGTTTTTTTCAAAAGACGAAATGCAATCGTCTTTTTGTCGTTCTCATAGATAGCCCTCGGCCTTTAGCGGCGGACAGCTTACAAGTTGACAGAGTTGCGGAAGTTCTTTCCGGCGTAGACGGCGCTGTCGCCGAGCTCCTCCTCGATTCGGAGGAGCTGGTTGAGCTTGGCAAGACGCTCGGATCGGCAGGGAGCACCGGTTTTGATCTCACCAGCTCGGATACCGACGACGATATCGGCAATGGTGACGTCCTCGGTCTCGCCAGATCGGTGGGAGACCATGACGCCCCAGCCGTCGGCGTAGGAGTCCTTGGCAGCCTGGATGGACTCGGTGAGAGTACCGATCTGGTTGACCTTGAGGAGAAGGCCGTTGGAGGCCTTGAGCTCGATGGCCTTCTTGATGCGGAGAGGGTTGGTTACGGTCAAGTCGTCAGCGACGATCTGGAGATCAGTGGTCTTGTAGAAGTAGCTCCAGGCCTCCCAGTCATCCTCGGCGAAGGGGTCCTCAATGCTGACGATGGGGTACTTCTTGCTGAGGTCAGTGTAGAGCTGGGCGAGCTGCTCATAGGTGAGCCACTTGGAGGGATCGCTCTCGGGGTTCTTGAAGTCGAGATCGTACTTCTTCTCCTCGGGCTTGTAGAACTCGGACGAGGCAACGTCCATGGCGATCTTGATCTGGCCGGTGTAGCCAGCCTGCGCGATGGCATCGGAGATGAGGTCGAGGGCTTCCTCGGCGGTCTGGATATCGGGAGCAACACCACCCTCGTCACCGACGTTGCCAGCAGACTGGCCGTACTTCTTCTTGGCGAGGCTCTTGAGAGCGTGGTAGACCTCGGAGCCCTGGCGCATGGCCTCGGAGAAGGTGGGAGCCTCACTTTACATAGGTGTCAGCGTGTGGTTTGGTTTGAATTGGCGACACTGCCACTCATGGCACGCAGGGGAAGCTTACTCAGGAACAATCATGAACTCCTGCATAGCGAGACGGCCACCGGCGTGGGAACTAAGGCGGGAGAGTTAGTCAGGCGGCAGATGGGGCAACGGCATGAATCAATCCTGCTTACCCTCCGTTGAGGACGTTCATGAAGGGGACGGGGAGAACGTAAGGCTTCTTGGTTCCGGCAAGGTCGGAGACGTGGACGTAGAGAGGAACGCCCTATATCGCTGTTAGCTCGAATTGACTCAAGGAGCTAGTCGCAGGTGTGTTCGGGTTGAATTCAACCCGGGGCTCCCTAAAGCTTACCTTCTCAGCAGCACCAGCCTTGGCAACAGCCAAGCTGACACCGAGGATGGCGTTGGCACCGAGCTTGGTCTTGTTGGGGGTGCCATCAAGGTTGATGAGGAACTGGTCAATCTTGGACTGGTCCTTGACGTCGATGCCCTCCTTGATCAGAGCAGGGCCGATGACGGTGTTGACGTTCTCGACGGCCTTGGTGACACCCTTGCCAAGCCACTTGGACTTGTCACCATCGCGAAGCTCGCAGGCCTCGTGCTGACCTATTCACATTGCAAGGATGAGTGTCAGTTTTGAGAAGATGTGAAGTACGTTGTTTCGAAAGCTCGACGCACCAGTGGAAGCACCAGAGGGAACAATGGCGCGGTGGAGACCCTTCTCGGTGACGACGTCGACCTCGACGGTGGGGTTACCGCGGGAGTCGTAGACAGAGCGGGCGTGGATCTTGATGATGGCCATTTTGGGTGGTATGACTGGATTCTACTGCGAAAAAAAATAAGGAGTAAGTGTGAGTGTCCAGTGAAGCTTCAAGGAGAAAAAATGAAGCTTTGCTTGTGATGAGTTTGGAGGTGGGAAGCTTCAAAAGAAGGTGGGGAGAGAAGAAGGTGGAAGCTTTAAGTTTGGATGGCGGGGTGAAGGAGGGGCAGGTTTTTGTTTGGGGGGAAAGAAAAAAGGGTGGAATTGATCAGGGTGGCTCAATTCTCGTTGCATGGGAGATCAAGATGACGAGAGGAAATCACTCATGACAGTGCCCAATCAAGCTCTTGAGATTATTGCCTCAACAGACTCGGATGGAGAAGCTCGTCTTTCCACTGAGACAGCACGAGCGAGTTCCTTGGTCGAACCGAAAAAGGTGATGGTGGGGTAAATTGGCGAAGCAAATCGAACCTTGGGCGGGGTAGCAACAGCAGGGCAGACCAGAGCAGACCAGAGCAGAGCAGGAACAAGCACCAAGACCAACGACCACAGCAACGAGCAGGGCAACCAGCAACAGGAGAAGCCAATCCAGCAACTGAGGTGTACATAGCAGCCCAGGCAGCTCGCCAGGGGCGCTAGGGTTGGAGCTAGCGGGCCATCAAGGGAGCTCGAGACGGGGCAGAGATGGGAGACGGGAGACAGGAGACGAGAAGAATGCCAAAAATATGAAGCATAGCAAGTCACGTACGTACCTGGATATCTAGGATGGAGATGGAAATGAAGCTTTTGGAGAAGAAGATTGACCTTTTTGGGGATGCAATTGGGAGATGAAAGAGAGGAAGAAGGGAGAAGAAGGGAGAGATGCATACAATTGGAGTAGAAGTAGGTTGATGGGCCGACTATGTGTGTTGCTGTAGCCTGTGCTCGGTAGTCTCTAGACTTTCTGATCTCGGTCTCTAGGCCTAGGTCTGGACTCCGGCGTGGCATCCCGTATCCAGATCCAGCCATGGTTTGTTGTTGGATCAGGTCTATCTCGTTTAGTCCTTCATACGTCGCACGTATCAAGCTCTACGATACCTACACGTACTCTCAATTACAGGCACATACGAAGTACCATACGTAATGATAATGACATTCGCTTCGCAGTAGATCAATTCAATCATACGCTACACTACAATGACGCGCCATTACATCCCGGCTGCTGGCCCGCCCTGCCCGCCTTCTCTCGTCGCAGCATCCATGGTGGGGTTATTTCGCACAGGAATCGCCTGCGAATCGCCTGGTACAAATTAGAATCTGGCGCCGTATCTCGGCGCATGTAGCGGGGGAAACGGAACGTGCAGGGTTCATTCGACGAATCATCGTGCCTGGTCCCAGCAGAAGTTCGCCAGTCCGCTTCATACATCATGCAACTAATAAACACATGCGTCAGATAGGGAACGACTTCTTCGTGCTTCAGTCGAGTCGTATTCCGCAAAGGTACCCTCTTACGATAGGGCACCAACGGATCCTGGGTTCTCGCCAATGTTGGTCGCTTCACTTTTGAAAAAAATCCTGCGACGTCTTGTTTGAGCCACCCAAATTGGACCCATGTCATAATATTCAACTTCTAATGGTTGATGTCAATGTAAGTTTAACCGTCCGTTAATATTAGCTACATAAAGCCACCCACGTTCGCGATTCACGCACGTAATGCCCGACATCCCTAAATCTCGGGAACATGGTCCGCTCAGTTGGTACAGGGACCCTTGATAGAGCCCCAGCTGTCATCACATGTCGTAAGTCATAACCTGCAAACCAAAGACTCTATACTCCAAGTAGTGCGAAGTAGTGTTGATGCCAACTCGGACTCGGGCGGCCTCAAAAGGGAATCATGCTTGCTGGTGGGGGTTAGGGGGTGGGTCCCAGAGCACCACCTACACTACTTTCGCAGTCCTTCCTAGAGAGGTGGTTGTCGTCAAGCCTCAAATGTTCCCGAATTCTCCAGAAAAGCCGCGGTTAGCCTTCGGGAACAAAGAGAAAAAAAAAAGAATGCTCGCCTCTATTCGTCAGATAATGGTATTATTGGAATGTGGGTTTTGCGCTCCCGGCTCTGCTCCCTCTTTATTCGTTGCCTTTTGAACATTTCCGCCACAGTCGGCTGCGGTTTCATCGATTTCGTCTCTCCCTTAATGCGAGGTGGTTCCGGTGGCGCCCGCGCTGCAGCTTTCGTCCCGAACGAGTGCATAAGCTCGCGGAATTCATTCGACGCCTCGTCACTATTCTCTTGTTCGTCGCCGCCACAGACCTTGACCATTCCGACTCCGTTCTTGTCTAATAGCCGGCTCCCGTTGATGTCCACGGCGTCCGGCGTGTCCGTAAGGTCGATCACTTCGTAGTCGCTATCGTCCGAATCGATGGTGATAACCTCCGTTTCTTTGCTTTGCTGAGTCTTGGTCGTGCTTTCTAATCGTGCCAACGCCGCCGCCGCTCGGAGTTCCCGCCCTCGTTGGCTTTGCGCAACTCTCGGCTTGGCCTTGGTTCGTTTTCCGTTTTCGAGCTTAACTCTTGCATCGTCGTCTCCACTTCCTAGTGCTACGCCGTTCGCCCCGAACTTTTTGAGAATGCGCTTCTCTTTCCTTTCCTTCCACGTGAGCGTGGTCGCGGCAGCTCTCCTCTTCCGGCCCCTGCTTCTTGTCTGGAATGTTCCGCCGCAAATGTGTTCTGGAAGATCTTCGCCCGTGAGAATTGTGGGCCTGTCAAATTGCCCGCTGCTGAGCTGTTGGCCTCTTCCCCAGAGTCCGTCGCCTACGTAGCCTTTGGACCAAAGCCCTTCCATATCCCGGGCGTACTGGTTACGTACTGCCCAGAATGCTCTGGAATGGTTCATCTGTTTGCAATGTGCGAGCCTAACAGAGAGAAAGATAGAGGAAAAAAGAAACATTAGCTAGTGAGCCCATTAAGCGGAAAAGAGAACCGAATGACCAACTCACTCATGCATCATGACCATCTGAACATAGTTAAACGGTAACCATCTTCCCGTTCTTGTGCACTTCAGGACGAGCTGTATGACCTCTCCCGCATTGAAATTTCGCCCAACGAATTCCCGATTAGGCTCGTATTCCTCAAGCGACCGTACACTAATGTAGTTCTTCTTCATGATCGGAACTAGTCACCGGTCAACAACTGGTTGCTTCACGAGAAGGAGGAAAGTAGGCCGCTGAGATGTGCTCACCACACTGAGCCGCTATGCGCTCCAAAAAGTCCAACGCTATCGCCTCATCCCTGCCCGGCAGTGGTTTGATGAAGTCGATGTGCGGGTTAGGCGGCGCCTTCTTGACATTTAGTCGTTGGAATCCGAGTGACATGTTTGGTCTGTCGAGAGGATGTCTGCCCTGTCGTCGGGCTGGGTCTATTATCGCTGAACTTTGGTGGGAAGTGGAATGAGGAATTCAAGGCTGGTTCTGGGATGTTATTAGGAAGAGCGCACTTGGAGGAGATCAGAAAAGCCCAAAACGTTGGATGAGACGTTGATGAATCCGATGAGGCGAAGTCCGCGCCAGCATTATATGGTGGAGGGGTTAAGTCTCGCGAGATCACGTGATGCCGCGTTTCCCCTCGACTCAGAATAACTGGAGGAACAAGAAATCTCACGAAGTAGCGAGGTCTATCTTCTCGTACTAAAGTAAGAAGTGAAAGATCTCATGAAAGCCAGACGAGGCTTTTTGTATCTTCCCAAGATAAGTTGTAGTCCCGTCCATCCACAATCCGTGGATTCTTCATGGGGTTTCGGGAACGAAGAATGTCGACGACGAGGAAAGTCATCTCGAGGTCTCACAGTTAAATACTAGGAGCTGCTCAACAAAGACCACTTTTTTTTGACTAAGTCCGTTTCTCATGGGTATCATAAGTAATACATCAGTAATCGCAAACGCCACCGACCCTGCCCTTCAAATCCCATATCTCGTCACACACTCCTCGCGATGCAGATCAAGACAATCCAAAGCGCAAACCCTCGTCCCACACTTAGCGCACCTCACCTTCCCCCAATACCCACACACCGAGCAAAATATCCTCACGGGATACCTCGCATCCTCCTCCGTCAACCCCGCCCTCGCCTGCTTATAAGTCAGCGGCGGCACCGCCAGCAGCGCCCTAAGCTCCGCGTCTGAAGGTGTCTCCGGTACCCGAGCCGCAAGCAACGACTCGGCATCTCGCACGCCGTTAATTTGGAGCTGTTGTGGCTTCGCAGGTTCTTCTTTCTTGCCGTCGCCTTCGCCCATTTCTACGTCTTCCGTCGTTGGGGTCGGACTCGCTAGTGGTGTGAGCACGGGAGGCAGAGACTCCGTCATGACGATGTCTGGTTGTGGTTTCGGTGTTCCCTTCGCAGAAGAGGAGGTCGACTTCGACGGGGCCACCGATTTCCGACGTGAGCTTGAGGATTTAGACGGTTGTTCCCTGACTGTCGCGAACACGTTCGATGAGGGGTTATTCTCCGCCAAGGCCTGCATCGCTTCGAAATCGTCCAAATGGTTCGCAAACGTCTTCATACTCTGCAATATCTTTCGTACATTCGGTGTAGACTTTCCTTGTCCAGCTGAAATAAAACCATTTGATTAGTTCCTAAGAAGAAACAAAGAAGAAAAACAGAAGAAAGCGAAAAGAACGGAGAAGAGAGCCTCTTACAAACGAGGAACGAGTCGCAGACTTACCCCTTCCTTTCGCTGGCACAGGAATGACAACATCCCTACTCCCCTCCTTATCCAACGCCTCAAGCTCCTTCCTCACCCTCGCTTCCTCCCTCGCAGTCTGGTCTGAGAAGCTTAATCCTTGGCCCCGCGCCGCTGCGCGCTTTCGCCCCGATGGTTGCAGTGCGGTCGTCGGGTTTGTCGCAAGGTCTGGAACGTAGGCCCACCCAGGCGCGGCGGTGGTCCTGGAGCTGGCGATTTCGATGACGCCGAAATTGTCCATGGTGTCAAGGGGGTGGCTGGGAGAAGAAGGAAAAGTAGGCCATGAAATATTGCTGGAGAGATGCAGCTCAGGATTTATGGTGAAAGGGAAGGTTTGATGGACAAGTTCTTCAGTGTGACGGTTAGAGATACTGTGGCTGAATGATTTATCCATACTGTGTAGTTCCACAACTACGTAATCTTGGGGAAGCATCATAATACAAGCAAGCCTACAACCAAACCAGACATCACCAATGTTAATGTAGACTTGAGAGGTGGGACAAAAGTTCCGTGTGAAATCATAAAGACATCATGCCACTCATGGCTACCTAACGAAATGCATGTAGAAACCCCCTTTGGAAATTAGAAGGAAACCGGCAAAAAAAAAAAAAAAGAAAAAACCCAAGGCCCCTGTTTTGATACAAGCATGAATCCCCTTGATAAACCCATGCTAAATTTTAAAAGGATTTGTGAGAGAAGGAGGAAAAGACATCAACATTTAGCTTCTTACAGCTCATCGTGACGGGCCTTCTCCTCGTCGGTCTTGGCCTCGGGCTCCTCCTTAGACTCATCAGCCTTCTTCTCGTCGGCCTTCTCCTCCGCGGGAGCCTCCTTCTCAGCGGAGACGTCGGCCTTGTACTTGCCGTTCTCCTTGATGAACTTAATGAGGTCCTCAACGGTGCGAGAGCCGCTATAGGTGACGGGGGAATCCTTGGCGCCAGCGGGGTAGAGCTTGATGGTAGGGAAGCCCTGAATCTCATCAGGGACGTCGTTGGCAGTGGCGTCAACCTTGGCGATGACGACCTTGTCCTTGAACTCAGAGTTGGCGTAGAGTCCGCCGAGCTCCTCATACTTAGGGGCGAGAGCCTTGCAGTGTCCGCACCAGGGAGCGTAGAACTCAATCAGGACATCCTTGGTATCATCGAGAACAATCTGCTCGTACGACTTGGCGACAACGACGGTGACGGGCTCGTCGTTAGTCTCGGGAATAGGCTCAGACTTGATGCTGGGCTCAAGCTTGCCCTCGGCGAAGTCAGCAACGAAGGCAGCTATAGAGTCGTGGGTGATCTCCTTGTCCTGGTCGAAGGGGAACTTCTGATTCTTAGTCGTCTCCTGGATGGCGAACGAAGGGAACTTGTCGGTCTTGAGGTTCAGGTTGCCAGCGTGAGCACCGAATGCCTTTGCATCAATAGTGGCGAAGTTGATGACGCCACGGTACTTCTTGGCAACGGGCTTGAGAGCCTCACCAAGCTCCTCACGCTCCTCAGCGGTCTCGGCGAAGATGTAGGCGAGAGGGATACCAGCGGCCATGTAGCCGGCGTAGGTCTCAGGGCCAACCTCGCCAACGAGGGGAGTGGCACCGGTCTTGGCGAACTTCTCGATCGCCTCAGCGTCGAACTTATCACCGGTGTAGGTGGTGACACCCTCATCGAACTGCTTGTAAAGGACGATGGCGGGAGGAACAACACCCTCCTGCTCGGCGAGGGCAGCGTCGTTGCTGGCACCGAAGACGTAGGTATCGCGGAGCTTCTCAGCAACGCCACTATAGACCTCGGCGGAGGTCTTGTCATCGGCGGCGTAGTAACCAACGAGGACGACCTTGTCGGCGGTCTTGAACTCCTCGAGGGTCTCCTTGGTGACGGAGGAAACAGCAGGCATAGACTGCTTAATCATGTAGGAGGTGATACTATGAGGGGGAGGAGCGCAACAAATGTTAGCTGCCTGTCGCAGATGGGGACTTCGGCGGAGGTATTGAGAAAAAACTTACGAAGCAGCCTTGCGCTGACCACCGTAAGGAGTAATGCTGTCAGGGCCACGGAAGACCTTGAGGGTGGGGTAGCCCTCAACACCATGCTTGGAGCAGAGCTCGGAATGCTCAGTGCAGTCAACCTTGACGAGCTTGATGCCCTTCTCCTTGAGGGAGGTGGCGGCCTCCTCGTACTCGGGGGCGAGGGCCTTGCAGTGTCCACACCAGGGAGCGTAGACTATTATTCACGAGGAAAGAAGTCAGTCAGTGTTTGGCAACTTCAGTAGCACAAGCCAATTGTCAAGGAATGGAGGGGCATGCGATAGCAAGCGAGGGATCCCCGAGGATGGAGCTACTCACACTCGGCTAGAACAAGCTCGTTGGCCTTGATAAACTCATCAAAGGTCTCGCCAGTAAGGGCAGTCACATCAGACTCCTCGGCGGCGACAAGGGCCACCGTCGTGGCGAGGACACCGAAAAACTGCTTAAGATGCATCTTGATCTAAAGAAAAGGGGTATGAACGCAAAAGGGGTATCAAGGGGGATGGGGGAAACACTTTCTGAGATGGGGGAAAATAGAAAGTCAAACAATTGGAGAATGGGGTGAAAAGGATGGGCTTTGTGAGGTTACAAGAGGAAGAGAGGGAGATGCTTTTCGGAAGGGTTGGTATTTATTTTTCCAGCTGATGGTTGGGGATCGATGATTGACCTGGAGCAACAAGAGGCAGAGTGGATCTGGAGCTAGCAATTGAACAGGTGTCCCCTTCCCCATGCGGAATGCAGAGCTTGGAAGTAGCTTGTACTTGCACTCATACTCATACTGTGGCATGCCGCTGCCAGGAAGCCACTGGTTGACACCTTTACGTTGTACCTTTCTGGGACTCGAGGGAGCTGGAGTAAGCCTTGGGGAAGGCTTAACTGCTGTACTGATGTCAAGATGTGATAATGCTTTATCGATGTATACCGATGTCCCTCGGTCTGTCAATCTCCTCCATTAATCGAAGCAAACCGCACAGTGTTTCTGGTGATTGATTCAACAACTGCCAGGCTACGAAGGAAGTATTGGTCAATTGGGATTTGATCAAATTGTTGCCAACCCAAGGATTCCACCAACATTGATTGATTCACTGACGCGCTCTAATCCTGCACTTGAGCCACCAGGTCTGCCAACAAAAGACATTGATCAACCAATTCCAGCCCGAGTCAGCCGGCCGCCGCAATATTTAGGAGGCGACCGTGGCCTTTCCACTGGAACATGGCCCGAATTAATAATTGCATCGCCTGGAGGCTGGCACACCCGTCTTACCCTTTGACAATGTAGCCTTACAGGTACAAAGACGGACCCACCCGCCCGCCTCGAGTCTCCAAAAATACACTGGTACAGCAGGGTACACAGTGTTCTGTACTGGTGATCTTCCCATCGCCTCAATGACGATCCTCTCGAGGCATTGCTCAATTGATTGCTTGTCGCTCTAGTTGATGCGATTTTAGTTTTCAATGCGCTTCATAAATCGGCCAAGCTCAATGGCTTTGAGGCATTCGTACTTTATGTGAGTAAGGGTGCGAATCCTTTCACGTCGAGCTTCAAAGTCTGTGTGCATTCCGATCCAGACATGTATGTACTTCGAGCTGCATCGCCTGACGGATCCGTCCCCCTGGCGCTTGGCGGCTGTGCCGTAACGGTGGGGCCCAGATGGCAGATAATCACCACTACACCAGGAAGAGGATACGTGGAACTGCGGAAGCGCACTCTAGAAAATCACACAAGGATATTATCGTCCGTCCGACAATGTAAATCCACCTATGATATGGATTCGACGGAGTTGTAGCCGAATACCCCAGATATTTGCCTCGAGCAACCAAGCTCGGTCATCAATGTCAAGGAAATTAGGACTTGGAAATGGCGGCACAGAGGGGGTGATCTCTCTTAATATATTATGGAGTATCCTGCGCAAGTGCCAGGTGGACCAAGTACGGCGGGCCGGTGATAAGACCAGGCCTGTCAGTTGAGCTGCACGACAACGGTATTCTTTGGATGAAGGAAATCCCCCGCCGCCGTGGCCGCCGATTTCGCTCTTGTGAGCCCCCTCCGTTGCTAAAATCGCTCGAGAACGGGGAGATGCACCTGTCACCACGGAAAGGGCAGTTCGCGATCCAGTCCTGAACCATGAAGACGACCACCCGAGTGGGGGCGTACAGTAGCGGGCCCAAGTCGTATCTTGCCTAACCGCATTTCGCTAAAGCTGTACAATCTAGGGAAAGAGAACAACTGACCCAGACGACCATCGGCGAAACCATCACGAGATGAAAAACTGTTCAAGAAAGAGTATTCCAGAAATGGTGCCTACAAATCTATTGCTAGAGAAGGGTGTTAGAGATGTTCTCCAAACGAAGAGTCAAAAACAAGTTGCACATCAAAAGAAGCCCCTGAAATCGAGGGCGCAAGTCGAGAAGACCGTAGATAGTATTTAGTCTCCCATATCATTACACTTTCCTACGGATCACACCCATGCCATCCGTATATATCCCTCCCAGACCGCCTTTCGTATCCCCGCCCAGGTGTACTCCATTGACCCTTATTTCGACCTCTTCTCCAGTTGATCAACTTTTTCCTCCAACGCCTGCAGATAAGTACCGACTCGCTGAACTGACGCTTGAAGAGCCTATTGTGACGAAAAGACAAACACGAAAAGAAAACAGTTAGCACTCCATGCGCCTCATTTTTTTGCAGTCTTCCCAAAAAAAAGTTGAGCGAAAGAAGCGGCCAAATGTCCAAGTAGGCGGTCCATAAACGGCCAAAAGGGGGAATGAGGGGGGATAGATATCCTAATGTGAGTAAGAAGGGAAATTATGCGTGTAAAAAAAAGAAAAAGATAAAAACCGTGGCCCGTCTTTATGCAAATCTAGTCCCATGTATCTTGTTCTAGAGGAAGAAGATGCGGAAATAAAAAGAGGAAGCAATTAAACGTATGCAAAAAAGGGGCCGCTTCCGGATGAGGGGGGTATTATAAACGTGTAGTTTGGAAACGAAAAAGGGGAAATAGTCGTTATCTTAGATGGCGAAACGCACGTAAAGGTCCTCGAGGAGGAGATCGTTCGCGGTCTTGAATTCCTGGCGCACGTAGCTATAGGCGGCGAAGCCGGCAATCGTGGTGCCAGCAAAGAAACCGAGTATTCTAGAGAAAAAGGATGAAACCCCTGGTTAGTTCAAGCTGCCCACACGGTGAGAAGAGAGGCGGAGAGCCTCCCTTCCAAAAATAAGCGCAGTAAGAGGGAAGCTTACCCTGAGCGGAATGCGCCAACAGGCTTGCTGGCCGGAAGCGCAGCGGCGACCGAAGAGAGCCTGGACGACGTCTGGAAGCCGCGGGTGGTGAAGCCAGCGCGAAGGGCACGGCTGGCGGCGAGTATCCTTGGATTCATTGTGTCTGGGGGGTTTGGTTTTGTTCCTGGGAGGGGGATTTCCTGGCAGATTGGGGGGATGGGACGGGCCTTGGGTAAGGAAAGAAAAGAAGAAGGGGAAAGGGGAAACAAGAGACAGATAAATTAACCAGGATATTTAAACGACACGACCACGACGCTGGTTGACACAGACGCACACACTTTGACACACACTCTCTCTCTGAGCGCAGGGTACAGGAGCTAGACGCGGGATGGTTTGATGCCCGTGTTCGCAATATGTCGTTGGATTTCGGACGTGGTCTTCCCGGTGGTCTGATTGGCCCAATGGCAACTGCCGTTCGATATTTTTGAAAAATTTCCCACGATTCTGCACTTTCCCACACAAGCGCCACAGTAACGCCACCGCCCTTTCCTCCCCTGGGTCGTTCTCCGTCTTCCGACTCCTGCAAGTCAGGATATCCTTTTTCTCACCGCCATTAATAGGGGCCATCCATTGGGTCATCAAAGTCAAAGAGAATACGAGTCACACAGCCCAACTTGCCTCAGACACGCCCCGTTCCTGAACTCTGACACGTGCTACAGCATTTTTAGCTCGTGGTGTGTCGATTTGCGACCAAGCTAAGCGGGCACTAACGTAGCGGGTTTTCGTTGATGGGGGTCCATCGCTTCATATTCTAGATTAGTTCAGATGGCTTTTGATAATGGACTGATGATGATATTCTTCGACCCCCTTTTTCTCTCGGAGCCTGATCTTCTCATACGTACTCCGTATGCAAGTTTATCTAAACTAGTGCAGGCATCAGGTGCTGCTCGTCGTCCTCGAGAATGTCGTCACCAAGAGGAGCCTTAATGTACGTCAGATATCATGGTCATCCTCCTATCACCTCCTCCTATGGCCACCTCCCTCCCCACGTTCAGTCAAAGACACTACCTCAGTGATACCAGCAGCCTCCTGCTCCTCCTCCAATGCCGTAATCTCCTCGCGGCAGTCCCACCACTTCTCTTCGCTGAGCTCAAAGGCCTTAGTCTTGAGTTCCTTGACCGAGAGTGTTTCTGGTTGCTGGCCCTTTGCTCTAAGGCTTTCGATGAGGACTTCTTGCCATTCGTTAGTCGTTCGGGCGAAGAATTCGCGGCGCGATTCGAAAGGCTATAATTGAACTTGTTAGCGATTCTCGCAGAGCGAACCAGTAGCAGTTAGAATCATCAGTAGGAAAACCATTAAGACGTACTCGAGGATGTGGCAGGCCGTCATCGACCGTGGTGTTAGTTTCGGCCTCGTCCCAGTCTGTAGATTCCGTGCCAGCAACAGATTGGGTGTCTGCAGTTGAGCCACTCTCCGACTCTTGCTGCTTCTTCTTGCGTTTGCTAGGCGTAAAGAGAGGCGTGGCCAGCTCATCGCCCATCTCCACGTCTCCCTCTTCATCTTCCTCGTCCTCCTCATCGTCATCTTCATCTTCGTCCTCTTCCTCGTCCTCGGATTCCTATGCAAAAGTAAATTAGCAAGATGTTCGTGTTGTTCGCACTTTGCCTTGGGGTTACTTACAACCCAGTCTTCATGCTCAATCGCGAAGATTTGTTTGCAACCGGACAATTTTACCAAGTCAATCGTATAGAGATCATCAAAGGTAAACTCGCGGTCTCCCTTCTCAAAAGTTCCGCCGTAGATATAAAGAACATCTTCCTGCACCGCAAGCTGCGCATTGAACCGAGCATGAGGCGGTTCCATCAACACGGGCATCTCCTTCACAGGTGCGTCGTCGTCAACCTTCGCTTCCGGCTTCACATCGAGCTCCATAGAGTCCAGATCCTCCAGGGACTTTCCCGTCTCCAGCGCCGCCAGCTGCCTCAGGAGCTCCTCCTCATTTGCCTGCGCTCGGCCCCTGCGACCAACGCGCTGCTCAGAGACGGTCGCCTTCTTCTGTGCTCGTGGCTTACGAAGCGTCAAGGGGAAGAATCGGTTACGCTCAATGTTCCAGGCGTACAGGGCGTTGAAGAACTCGCTGTCGATATCCTCTTCGCTCATCTCGACATCGTGCACACCGCCAAACATGATTCCACGGCCCTTGTGGAAGGCCATGGTTGCTCCGGCTCTCACCGGATTCGGCGCGTTAGCGGGCCGCTTGCGCCTCTCCCACCGAACGATAGGAGGGGTTTTGGCGGGGCTGTTCTCCGGCGGGGGGGACATTCGCAAGAAGAAGCAATCCTGGTGCACCATGGGCTTCACAACATTCCTCTGTCCTTTAGCAGAACCCTTTGCTTGCTTATTCGCCGCAACGGTAGTCTTGACTCTCGAGTATCCGCCGTACAACACTGCGCCCTGATCATGAGGTAGGAACGTGAAAGATGACCGAGCATCAGGCTTCAGTTGCGCGGGCGGCAAGACGGGAGCATACCAGACGAAATGCTGCGTGTCGAAGATCCACAGATCGGCGAGATACTTCGTCTGGTTCGAGGTATCCTGGAAGCCGCCAAAGAGGATGATGTACTGCTTCCAGTATGTCATCCGGTGGCCGCTCCTTGCCGGCGGCGAGCTTCCCTTGACCTCGATGCGGGTCCATTCCCGCGTCGCAGGCTCTAGGCGCCAAAAGTCGGAGTAATGGTGGAAGGTGCCCTGTTTCGGCGAGGAGAACTCCCCACCGAACAGGTAGACGTGGTTGGGATTCCCTGCACGGCACCACGCATGACCGGATCGGGGTAGGGGCGCATTCGGCGACGTAACGCAACGCCACTCGTCTTTCGCTATGTTGTAGATATGCAGGTCGTTGAAGAACTCGGCTCTCGTGCCGTTAAAGTATTCGCCGCCAAAGAGGAGAAGGTTGTTCGAATCGCAGGGTGATGCGAGGAGCGTGCTGTGGGCGCGGGGCTTCGGAGGTCCCTCTTGGACTGTCTCGGTGATCTTGAGGAACTGCTCCTGCTGTCGCTTATACTCCTCCAAGATCTCGTCGAGATCTACATCCTCAGCGTCGTCACCGTCTATCTTTGCTGCCTTCGTCTTAGCCTTTTTATCGGCCTTGGCCGCCTGCTTTTGCTTCTTCTCGGCCTATAACTCGGTGCCCCGTCGTATATTAGACACGGTTGATTCCTGGAAAACGAAGTATTGGTGAAAAGGAGAATGGTTATAGACCAGGTGTCCTCTATTTTACCGTTCTGGCCTTCTTGGCCTCTTTTGAGTCTCCGCCCTTGGCCTTCTTTGCCTTGGCCATTGTGGTAAGAGATATTCGAAGGACAGGCAAGTCTCGTGAGGTGTGGGATCGTGTCTTGCGGTCGGCTTAGTTGTATGTTCTGCGGCTTATCGTGTAGGAGACTATCTGTACTGCAGGAACCACTAGGGTCAGTCGGGGATGGCCTAGAAATAAAGAAACAAAGCGACTAAGATATGTTCAGCAAGAAGTTTTGCTCGAGTCTTGTCGTCTAAGTTGTGAGAGCTCAGTCTCTGTAAAAATTGCCCCGCCGTAGAAGTTGTGCGCATTGGGATCGCGGGGTATTATTACGTCTACAAAATGGCTATTCGCACTGTAATCATCGTCGCCTCAAAAAGACATCAATCCTTGAGCAGATCTCGATGTTCATGTGAGCATTATTGAGGCTACGTGTTACTGGCAAGGAAAAGCTACAAAAGTCTAATAAAGTGAGAAATAAAATAATCAATTCCATATGCTCGCCTCTAATGCAAAGTGGGTATTAACTCCGGCTCCAAACTATGCGTCCTTTTTGTGTAAATGAAACAACCGATCGTGACATGGCAACATGCTGAAATCTCAATCTTGATCCTCGTCTACTTCGCTGTCAGTAGCAGTTTCCTCGTCGATGAGGTCCGCATCCATGCCATCCATATCTTCATCACTATCGTCGCTATCGTAGTCGTCCTCCTCGTCCGCGTTGAGTCCGCGGATGGGCGACCAGGAAAGATAATCTCCCTCAAGCCACTGCTTGCTGTTGGGAAGTTGGTACGGGTCGAAGGGGAAAAACGGATCGAGCTGAAGCGCGTGGTCATCACGGACCGACTCGGTTCCGATGTCACGAAGTCTGCCGCCGGAGCTGTAGGAGCTCTTGATAAACTGCGACAACCTCACGCGCTTGTTGATCTCGAGCACCGGGTAGATATAAATCAGGCCGAGCTTATGTGCGAGCTTCGCAAACTCCTCCACAATGCCAGGCGAGCACACCTTGAGGGGGTTGAGCTTGCTGTGGGTGTTGTTCTTCAAGATCCGCCGTGTGCTTTCGCCCCAGTCGAGGTCTTGTCCGATGTAGGAGAGAGGGTCTTCAACATCAACGTGCTCCGGAGCCGAAACTACCAAATCCTTCCATCGGAAACAGAAGATGTAAAAAATGGCTTGGCATAGGGAGTAATATGAATAGTATTTTTCAATGTTTGGGCCCTGGCAGTTCGTCTCGTAAGCGACTCGTCGACGCTCGAGCGTCTGAAGGAGACGTCGGAACACGCCCTGGACAATGTATGGTTGGATGTGCGCGCCCCTAGCCAGGAAACTAGCCAGGTATGAGACCGCATAGTCACCCAACACTGACGGCGCGCTCTTGAATGCGGCCTTCTCGCATGTCTCGATAAACTGGCAGGTAAGCTTCTCGGACCTCTGCGCGAAGTGGAACAAGAGGAACTGAGTGTGTCTCGACTTGCGCATCTGAAGAAGGATGTTGGTAAATTGCGAAAGAAGGACCTTGCACTGTGTTGTAGCAGTGTCGGAATCAGGATCGGCGAAGTAAGGTGCATGGAACTTGAAGAGCGTTTCCATGACGACGTCGAGAATCTCGATGTGGTTCTTGACTGTCTTGATCCGATGAAGTTCTTTATGCTCGTCATCGTCATCGTCATCACTCTCGTCGCTTTCATCACCAGAATCATCGGCTTCTAAAGCCTTAGTTTTGCCCTCGGCCAAAGCCCGATGAACAGCCGTGACAAGGCCGTCATCAAAATCATCCAAATCTGCCTGCATATTCACGTCCACATGCACGAGCTGCTCGACAATCAAGTTGAGAAGGCTGGTTCCAACGTCGGGGGCATACTCTCGGATTCTGAGGAGATGGCTGACGTATGCGGCGTGAGTTCGCTTGTAGTCGTCCGATACGGGGTATTTGGCCTTGGCCAGGTCGTAAATGCTTCTCACGGCGGCCGGAGAGATGCGGAGAACGCGTCGAAGCGCCGCATGCAGTCTGTCTTCGACGGCAAATCTTGATACGTCGGGGTATCCTGGCACAGCCCATCTCGACTTCCTAGTTTCTGAGAAGCAGTCGAAAATTATGCCTAGGGACTCGGAGAGATAGGATCCAATGCTGGCGAGAGCAGCGAGGAACTCTATGTATGCCTGGACGAATCGGTCATCGCGGCCAACCCAAACGCAGTTGAGTACAGCCTGCACCAAGTCTCGGAACGGTCGTTCCTTCAATGTAGGAGCACACGAGGCGAGTGCGAGAACATATTGTGTCAATTCATGCGGCCTCATAGGCGGTTCGTCATCGTCATCAAATTGGTCGTTGCCGCGTCGGGTTTCGACGCCAAAGTGTCGCTTTAGAAGGAGGTATTCCTCGTCCTCACCACGTCGGTGTTGGTCGAGAGTTCGTCGAACTTCGGCTCGAACATCAGCCAAGGAGCGGCCGCCGACTTCGTGGACTACAGGGCTAGAATCGCTAAAGAGGACCTTACGGCGCTTGGCAGGGGTTTGGGGTTGTAAGCTGCCACCCTCCATGTCGATAACATCGGGCTTTCGTTTGGCATTAACACCGGGACGACGAAGTATCGACTTGGACGGCGTATCGGGAGAGAGAAGTGAACCGGCCCTCACAGCCGAGATTGAGGTTGACATCGGATGTTTGAAGTTTTGAAGGTCCTCAAAGCGGGGGGGCGTGGGTGGTTGCAGTTTCGTTTCTTCCCCCTGCTGGTTGCCTGGAGGGGGGCGGAAGGCTGATAAAGGGTTGTGAGAATCACGGGATTCTACTCGACTCGAAATAAGGAATATCAACTAAGGAACCTTGATTGGGCATAATAAACACAAAGAAGGCGGTTTGTCTATTGGGGGTGTAAGGGTAAACCGGAGTTGTCAGTCTGAGCTTCCACTCCTCGAGGCTGCGAGGGAACCAAGTTTGGGAAATTTTTTGGGGTTATGAAAATTGGCGGAGCTTATCACAAAGCCCCAAGAAATTGATAAGAAAGCCGGTGACAATGATGTGTGCTGGCAGAACAAAGGGCACGTGATGTGTGTGCACCCGAATTTGCTGGGTTTGACCTGTTCAGTTGCTGTGACGTCGCCTTCGGAGAATTAGCCTTGCCCCACTCAAGGATAATCGCCTTAGTAAGCACCAGTAGTTTCGATGAGAGCATGATGACGCTCTCCAAATCCATGGTCGAATCAATGTCGAAGGGGTCAAGTTTCTAAGTTCCTGGCGTGGCCGAATCTTCAGATGATCGATAATAGGCACTATGGGAGGTTAAAGGCTTTATTATCACAGTACGGATCGAAGACAATCTACGTAAATACTCTGACGGCTAGGCCTTATCGAACCGGGCATATTATTTGACGTCTCACATTTTATAGTGTTAGGGTCGCAGAACTGAGCTGGAACAGAGCTCTCACAGCTCTATTTTCATGTCCATTAGTGCGCCTCCTAGCCCGTTAACCCTTCCATTCCTATATCACAAAAAGGAGTCTCCACCAAGATGAATGGCATGAAACCTCCGGGGACACTTGATTTAAACTCGAGAACTCCATGACACTTCTGACCAACTGCTCTGTCCCACCCACCTCCGAGCACACATTCTCCTTGGCCCACAAATATCCACACAGCATATATGAAAACTTATATACACCAGACTTATCATCGGGTATCGTGTGTATAGTCGTCTTCTGTTTGCAGAGGCGCCGTCGTACACACATCCTCTGTGACAGAAGTATGGGTTGGCGATCAACCTTCTCAGTATGGCCCTTCGGCACCGGCTCCGTTGTGTCCAGGCTGTGCCCCATACAAGAATCCAGCATCCGCTCCCTCACCCTGCTGGCCAGCTAGGAGAGCGTTCGGGTCCCCTTGGTAGCCCGAAGCGCTACCACCTTGGCCCGAGGCACTGGCACCGTAGCCTTGGCTGTTGGGTCGTTGCTGGTTATCGGTTCGGTTGGATTGTGATTGCTGAATTGTTTACAAGTTAGCGATGATGTACCCATGGCATGTTGAGTGTACGGCCCGTCGCAAGCTCAGGGCTTAGGGACGGGTTTGTAAGACGTGCTCTAGGGCGAAATCTAGCGAAACTTACATCGCGATACTTTGCCAGATAGATCTTAAGCGCCTCGGCGTAGTTCTCAAATCCGAGGGACGTCATAGCGAATAGGATATCTTCACCGTTGACAGTTTTCCGCTTTTCTTGATGGCATTTCTCGGAGGCTGCAACTTTGTTAGCGGCCTCCTCCTCAATCGAACGCTTTGAATCTTCCAAAAGAGATATCTTGGCGAGTTCCTCACCACCTTTGACTTGGTGCGATGGAAGCGAAACAGAAAAAGAGTTGGAAACCACATACCTTCGCTGGTGATGAAAGAGATGAACTCGCTCACGCACTCCTGCATGCACTCCTTGGCCTCCTTTGCAATCTTAGCGTTGTCGGGAAGGGCATTCTTCATGATACGAGCCACTGGGGCAAAATTGCGAATGTTAGCATCAAACCCATCGTCGGTTTTCTCGGTCTTCGAAACGCGAAGCGCTTCCGGCGTCTTGGACGACGAATCGTCGGACATGAGCCCGTAGGTGGGGATAGGGTTGCGCGCCTGTGTTGATAAAAAGCAGCCAGTGAAGCACTAGCTTCTCTCAACAGCAGTAGGATCGAAGGCAGGGACGGGCCCCCATAGGAGGAATAGGAGGAAGGGAAGAGCATTCCTCGCAAATCAAACGACGAGAACCAAAACATTAGAGATAACGTACCATTGGCTATGGGTAGCCATCTGTCCTGCTCCTTTACCTCGAACTCGTACGTGAGTCCGGCACTCTGTGGGTCCTGAGATTCGTTCATTTGTTCTTCCCCGTCGGGTGACTGTACGCCTTGATCGACATCCTTGGGAGCAGATTGGGGGGAGTCCGACATATTTGGCTACCTGCAGCGGCTGCCGGCGTTCTTGTAAATGCTTGGACTACCCGGCTTACACGAGCTCGTTTCCGAACAAGGAAGATGACTTGTCCCTTGCCCCCTGACACGTTGCAGATTCGTAGGGTTCCAAAAGGCTAGGCTGCTCTAGATGCAAGAGATGCGTCAGTCCTTGCGTTCTTGCTTCAATCATGCCTACTCAACCCATTCCCAGTCCTTCCAGCTAGGCCGCCGTCACCCCGCGCCCCTACTGGCAAAGAGGTGTGGATCCTCGTTCCAGCCCAGAGCTACGGGCAAAAAGTGTATCTGGAAAAATTCCAATCAAGGCCATGGGTGGGGTGGTTTTAAAGACGAGGTTGAATTATTTTCTCGCCACGCAAAACCGGACATCCAGAAGCCAAGGTGTCGCCCGGTTGGACAGCTCACCGTCAAGGACAAGGGTGTGGGCACGAGGATTGCGCTGCCAGGAGTCGCCTTACCACGGGCTGATATGATAGAAGGATTACGCCAGTACAGCTGCGCCCGAGTAATTGGGCAAGAAGATCTGGGCCTAGAGTGGATGATCGCTTCGGATTGGGCTCGTTGAAAGTCTGTGGTGGAAGTAGAGCCTTCGGTAGCTAAGGCGATAGGTACGACACTTCTTCGATATGGCCACGGTACGGTGCCCCGAGCAATTGTCTGGTTGAGGATTGTCCCTACTCGGTAGGTAGATTTCGGGCCTCAAAGCAGGGTAAAAGGCGCTGGGGTAGAGGCAACAGCGACACTAGGGCCAGGTCGAGGGACGGAGAGAGAGGTGGGGGGGTAGGCGATGGGCACAGTGGTTAGTTACACTAGTAACGGCGGTCGGAGGCAATCGCAAAGAACCTGACGGCGTGCGTTCTAATCGAAGCTGCAGAGTCGCGTCAGAAAACACTCATGCGACAAATGGCCAGTGTGCATTTGGGCTGCGAAGACGTCTCGCATCGACGAGGTGGGAGTGGGAGGGGGGGTAGAGACTCGTCGTTGGGCCCTCGGTTTCGGGTCGCACTCACAATAGCGTGGGTGTCTGAGTTGTCGTTCGTTCGGTTGTCGTATTCAATAATGCGCGCGTTGTAAAGGCTAATGCATACACCGATCTCTAGCAATGGATGGCTGCAAGAACGTGGGGTTTGTGCAGGAGGGAAAAGTCGATGAATGAGGAAAGGTTCGGCGGTCAAGACTTGAGATTCGAAAATGCGCAGTCGCGGGTCAACAATTAAGAACATAGGAACGGGACCTACCAAGCATTTTGGCATTTGCTCCAGTACATTTTACAATGACAACCAGCTCCAGTAAATCACGCTCCAGGTGCTACCGACATCGCTGTGATCGCCACGCTTGGGAGACCCATCAAAGTCACTCGAGTCTCGGCTCTTTATCGATAAAGGGTACCAGTACAAGATTTACGTGAGGGTTCCCTCACAATTCCAAGTTCATCGGCCCACTGGAGGGGGTGGGCAAGACGCCAAGGTACGCCAAAGTTACATTAGCCCGCCACTCTCCTTTGGCGCCGGCCCTCCAATTCTCCCATCCTCATCCCTCGATTTGTTTTGATTCCGCGGCTGACATGGTGGGCTTCGATCATTGACTCTCAATAACCACAATCTCGGAGGGATCCAAGCTGGCCAGTTAACCCTGCTAGTCACAATCGCAATCTCCTGCCTCGTAGAGGGAGCCGCAAGTGGGCTGCGGCCACCCGCCTTCGCAATTACGCAACCTTATTCGGCGTAGGTCTCGGGGGATGGTTGACGCCCTGCAGGGCAGGAGCACGGTCGGTGGACCGTGAGCGAGCGCCGAGTGTGCTGCATCAAATCCAGCCCAGGCATGAAGTTGCTAGGGTTGTCGGACTGAATCACTTGAAGATTCCGTTCCTTCACGCCGGGTCCTAATTCTAGACGTGTGATTGCGGCACCTAACTATGGGCTTTGTCGAGGCGGTGTAGCCGTGTGCTTCTCCTTTCTCTCGAGTACGAGGAGAGGATTGATGATGGTGACACTGAAGTAATGGTCGGGGCGAATGTAAGATGAGGTTGGGACATGGACATCACCAGTCTAATTACCAGGATTCGGCTTGTGCTCGTCAGACCTAACTAACTAACAACACGAGAGCAAGCTCTCAAAACGCACCTCGCGTCCAACATACCAAGGACCTCCATCGTTGAGGCTTACCCGCCCAAACGGATGAGCTTGGAAAGGGTGGGCGATTCCACACCTTGATTTGACAATGGCAGCCATCGGGCAATATAAGCTCTCTTCACCTTGGCACCCCCCTTCTTCCTACTTAGGATAGTTCATCCAACAGGAGAAATTCTGCAGACGCATTCCTATTTGCCTAGGGTTGGGTACCTGGCCGAATCTGGCCAGCTCACCTTCTCTTTCCGGCGGTGCTCCAGGGAAGGCTCGTTGTGGTTCTGGCCGATGGGGCGAAGTGGTATTTTTGGATCCATTCCGGTTCTGCATCTTCCTCGCTTGATTTCCCCCCACCTCAACATAGAACCGCCCTTGACACAAAGTCAAAAGTGCAAGCGAGCTGGCGTGGCGGAGTGCCAGAGTCTATAAATTTGACCAGCGCATCACGGGAATAAGGCCCTGTATGTATTTGCAGATCCCGCTGGCCCTGGCCGGGGCGTGCGAAAAAATGGGGGGTTGCTATGAGTTGTCTGTCTCGGAAACTCATCTGTACCTCATACCTACTCCAGGCGCACACCCGGCAGCTGCTAATATTTAATTGATCGACCATGTACATTGATTGCCTGTGAGAGCTTGGTACCTACATTCAACATATGTACAGATTTCCGGGGATTGCTGGTGATAATCTAGAACTGATAGGTGATAGGTACCCAATGGGGTCGAAAAGATGGTTGGGCAGTGAGATTTCTATCAAGGTTGCATCATGTGCCTCAGAGCTCCTACACCAAAGAACACGAGGTGTTGAGTTGTCAGGAATCCAATGCATATCCTAGCATGGACAAAGCGAAACCACTTCATATAGGAAAGGAAACCGGTTGACGCGGCAGTTCTGATTTCTCCAAGGAGAAACGGCCGTCCTTTCTGGTGCACATCCATTGCTGCTTTCCGGGTGACGAGGGATCTCGACGCAGTAACAGCAGGCAGACTTATGACGATAGACTCAAAGATGGAACCTAATCTTTTTGATTTCTTCTAAATATTTCATGCTGTTTGTACTACTTGGATATTGTTCTTCTTCTGTAGCGGGAAGTTAGCGACTCTTCTGCCTATGCATATGGCCTGAAGGAGGGAGAGGGAAGCCGGGGCGGCACATAAACTGACCTTCCATTTCTCCAGCTCGCCCTCCTTCGCCTTGTACGTCTTCACCAAGTCTTCGAGGACCTTCTTTAATCCCTCTGCATTGGTTTTAAGTAAGGGGATGACATCCTCAACTGTCTTCTCAACTAGCACCCCATTAATCAGGCGGAAGCACTTCCTCTGTCCATCTAGAGGTGTCAAGGTATCCAAGACAAGCCTATTTGTGAGAGCTACGTTAGAATGTGCCCAAAAGTCGTCCATACCGGCTCATATCACATGAGCTTGCCTCGTTCGCGACCCGAGGGAGTCGAAAACTTCCGAAGCCTAGCCCCGCCTTGGTGATTCGGGAACAAGAAAGCCCGAAAATATGAAAACAAAATTAAATATATAACTGGAAGGAGACCCTTTGCACCTACTTGTGCTCTTCTGACTCTTGCTCAATTTCTCCAATCTTCTGCGCTATTTGTTGGAGACTGTTCTTGTAGTTGTTGTACTGGCTTTGAAGATCTGTGCCTCTCGTTAGTAGCTGCCTGATAGGCGGGGTATGGAATGCGTGCGGAGGACCTGCCTTGCTGCTTCTTGGCCGACACTGTTTGCGATGACATTTCGACGGTGTCCTTGTGCCAACTCCGGTCCTCGAAGTGTGATGAATCTGAGTCGAATGTCGAGGATTTTGAATGTTTGCTGGGGCGTGATACCAGAAGCCTGGAAGCACAAATGGACACTGAAGGTTGGCTACAGTGCGGGGTCTGTTATTCCAGCACGGCGTCCCCACGAACCGGAACATTGAACTTTTCCAAAAGTGGGAGCACATGAAATCTAGAAATCACCCCATCCAATTGTCTCGCCTCCATTGTCACTCCTTTCAACCTTTCCATTTAAACATCCTCCAACGAAACCACCACGAAAAGAACGCCGCCCGCTTCCACGACAAACATTCAGTCAACCGCACTTCCAAAATGCATTCTCACCTCGACAAGCCCGAGAATTTGCGTAAGTGACTAACAATCTCGTCTCTCGCCCTTCTCGCCCTTTGATGCCCGCTAACGTTGACTCGTCACCCAGCCTGCATCGAGGTCATCAACGCCCTCGAGGAATGCCATGCGCGGGGCTTCCTCTACAAATCGATTGGAATGTGCAACGATGCCAAGACGAAAGTAAATGAGTGCCTATGGATCCAGCGACAAAAGCGATCGGCGAACAACCGAGCGATAGCGCGAGCGAGGCGCGACAAGATCAAGCAGGCAGAACAAGAGTTGGGACTCTAAGCTTGTTCGAATTCGATTGAAAAAACCTGCGGGCGTGACGATAATACGGCGGCGTCATGTCGGCGTTCCTCACTTCCCTCATTATCCGTCTTGCCAGCACTTCCGCGGAGTCCTACGCTGGATTTACTCAAAGGAGATGGCACGAATACTTGCATTGATAGGGCGTTTGGTTGGATAAGGGCTAATACCCACGAAACGAAAAAGAGAAGATATATATTGCAGACGGATGGAGAGTGATATCTGTATCAACTTATTGTACATCAGGACCCCATATTTTATAGACGCTACATGGAACTTCTCCTCTCAGAGATCTCTTATCGCATACTGCCACATGTCGGAGTCGAAGATCGTTCAGGCGCGCTGGTATAGGGCTCGGCCGAAAGTCACCATACCGAAAGTCGCAATAATACTCAGGATGACGGGAACGGGCTTGCGAAGCCTGATGGCACGGGGGATAGCCGACCCTCCGAGGACCACGGACGCCAACAGGCTCAGCTCAAGGCCGTATGGCTGGCGGCTGTGGATACGGTAGCCACCAAGTCCGTCTGATTTGCGGCGAGTGGTTAGGATTTGATGTAATTGTGTGAGAAAAGGAACGGTGGATGGACGAGTGAAACCTACAGAGAAGGCCGACACTACAGCCTGCGACAATAGAAGGAACTGACCCTGTCCTTGCGAAGCCGACGATTCCGCCGGAGGCAGTCAAAGCTGCCAGGATGAAGGAGGTGCTGTCAAGACCGTTGCTCGCCTGCCATTGAGGAATTGGCGTTTAGAGTCTGCTTATATGAACGTATCTGCGTGTGTCGCTTACCATTGTATCTTGAGTATCTATATTCCGTGGTTCTAAACTTCCAATTACAATTGGAGTGGGGAAACTCTCTTTGTCTCGGGCTTGGGGGGTCGGTTTTATTGATGCTATTCATGCCGATGACGCTCGGAGCTTATTACCCCAGATTCATCCACGCTGACAAATTGAAAGCACTGTTGCAACACGTTCCTTGAAACTCACTGCTCCAGAGTCCAGGCCCAAGTTCAACAGCTTCAGCCACGCAACGCCACGTTTCGTACCTCCAAAGCTGAGGCTTGAAGCTGTCGTGTCAATTGAAGACCACCTGCAAGGCTACTTGACCCAAGTAATCTACACGTACCCCCGAACCTCCATCCCCTTCTCGATCCCGCGCCGTTGCATCAACTCTTCACCTTTCGTCAACCGCAACCATGGCGCCCAAGACGAAAAAAGAATCGACCCCCGCGCCTTCGGGTGCTCCCTCCAGCTCGACGTCCAACGACTCCTGGATTGCCACTACTGTTGTCTCGCACTACATTAAGAATACGTCACAACAGACGAAGCTTATCGATGCGTTCATGGCGTACCTTGTGATTGTCGGAGGCATTCAGTTCCTCTACTGTGTCCTCGCTGGAAATTACGTATGTAGACGTTTGGCGTCACTTTTGACCTTGGAAGCTAGAGTGGGAGAGCTGCTAACTCCCCAGAACAGCCCTTTAATTCATTCCTCTCCGGATTCTCTGCTACCGTTGGCCAATTCGTCCTTACAGGTGATTTCTCTCTGCTCCCGAGCCTTAGCTGTGGATCATTTCCACTAACTTGTTCAACTAGCATCTCTCCGATCTCAAACGAATGCCTCCAATAACAAGAAGTCCACTGCAGTTTCGCCCGAACGGTTAGTCTATAACTTCGTTGCTCTCCATGTTTTTACTACATGTTTGCTGTTGGCATTTGGTTACTAACCATCTCGTCTTTTAATAGTGCCTTTGCCGATTACATCTTCTGCAGTCTGATCCTTCACTTCTTTGCTGTTAACTACATGAATTAAGTGAAGGGGAGATGATGAGGGATGGTTATATGGAACCTAGCCAGTGTTTTTTCGCGTTTTCTTTTTCTCAACTTTATCAACGGAATGGTATGGAATGGGTCGTCATTGTGTATAAAATTGGGAGTCTTTTAGAAGTGAATTAAAAAAAAAGTTCACATAAGTATCATAACCACAGTGATATTCTTGCATATCCTTTTTCTGTATTTAAAACAAGATTACCAGACACCTATCCTAAAAGCTCCTATTTAAGACGCGTTTCCTGGCTCCGGACTGGCAGACTCTCGTTTCGCATCTGCCCGTGGGGGTCCTCCTTTAGGAGGCGGGGGAAGACTAGCAAGCGGTGTTGATCTACCACTTGGCCGATCCAACTCCCTGCTCTTCTGTTCCTCTTCCTTGAGATAATCATCCATTAACTTGGTCGGGTCGCGATGATGCCTCTCCTTCTTCTTGCCCCTCGGTGGGGCACTAGAGGGCGGGGCACTAGTAATATCCGCTGGAACAAGGAAGTTGCCGCCCGTGGGTGGAGGTCCGAGGGGAGGAGCAGCAGCAGCAGCAGCAGCAGCAGAAGCCATGGCGGGCACGAAGAGCCCATCACCACCTGACGCCTTATCACCGTCGAACATGGTCTCCCCAGGTGCCGAAACAGGTTCGCTCAGCGGCGCGGGTAACCTGTGCAGGGCCCCGTATCCGAGAACGCATCCCAGCGCGCCCTCACCACCCCAATCCCTGCTGGGTTGAATCGTGACTTCTCTCGTAACGTCGTATTCGTTGTTGTATACGTATAGGCGCAGCGGCCTGGCGATGTGGTCTTCGACTAGTTCGCTGAGGCCGCTCTCGCCGTGTAGTATGCCTTCGGGGCTGCCGAGGATGTAGTCGCTGTAGGGTAGGAGACCGGCCTGGTCTGCAGGCGAGTTCCCCGCGACGTCGAGAACGTGCCATATATTGGCGGCGACGGAGAGGGGCGTCCATTGCAGGGAGAGGCCGAGGGATGCTGTATCGTGAGGGACAGGAATGTGCAGCTCTCGTGTTCTTTGGCCCTGTTGATAAAAAACCGTGGCACAGAGCGCCAACGTCAGCTACATTGCTCAAAGAAGTTGCTCGCCGTGCGTTCAAGCTTGAGAAGGGCCGGGGTTCTACTGACCTTGGCGTTCCAAAGCCCAAGAGTAACGGTTCCGCCTGCGCAATTCCGCACCTCCTGGGAGAAAAGGTGTGGGCTGGGATTATCGAGAGGCCGTCCGTTGATGCCAACTACGAAATCGTACCAAGGCTCGATAGCCAGTTCGAGGTTTGTATTGCGCAGGACTTGGAATCCGTAGTCGCCTGCTCGACTGTGCTGGCTCGCAGGCGCATCGCCATCGAGCCGGGAGATGAAACGGTTTAGAGCGTTGAACATGGTTCGAGGATGGAGGATGCGAGAGGGCCGCTCTGGATGAGGAGGAAAGGGTATTCGGAGTACCAAGGGCGAGTGAAGAGCATATGGGGGACGGAGTGGATAAGATTTAGCACGATAAGATTTAGTACGTCTTGGTTGGCTGGGTCAAGGTTAGTTGAAATCGATCAAATCGAAGGTGGTGTGGGAGTTCAGGAACCTCAGTGCAAGCTGTCATTAGCTTTCAGCCTTGCAGCAGAGGCCGTGGGCGGACCAGGTCTGGCCTAAGCTCCGATAAGACCCAATAACGCCCTATAATGACACTGCCGAATTTTAGTGGGGTGCCACCATCACACGCTAGAAATTCTTGTTCGATCAATTGATCTCTCAGCTAAACTCTTGGACAAGCTCTCAACTTCCTCCCACTAACCCAGCTTTGCCCTTGCCCAGGTAAAATCAATTCGGTACCGCATTTAGGTTCTGATGTTCACGTATGAGAATGGAAATGTCTCGTTGAACCCGCCTCTCCCCAACTGAGTACCGGTCCCCGTGTCCTACCATGGGAAACAACCAATCCTCCAACGACCAGCGCAAGGATCTAGAGAAGTACACGATGATACCTGCCACCGAGCTCCCCTTGACGGAGAACTGCATTCATTATGAGCAGAAGCAAGAGGTCCCCTGGGATCTACTAAAGTGAGCTTTGCGATATGCCAATGTATGCATAAATATAGCAAGATTTTACAGTGAACTAACGTTGTGTCTCTGCAGATACTGGTCTCAGAGATACACCCTCTTCGAAGCTTATGACAGCGGCATCTACCTCACAGACGATGCTTGGTTTGGCGTCACCCCCGAACCAGTTGCGCAGTGCGTTTCCCGCCCCTTTCCCAGCCCTTCCCCCTCCGTTTACTTCTCCGGCCTATTAGCGAAGTCTCGTTGGGACTAACGAGCTCCACGAAATATACAGACAAATCGCCTACGAAGTCGCCGGTGTCTCCCCGTCTAAGACGACCATCATAGACCTCTTCGCCGGAGTAGGAGGCAACGCCATCCAATTCGCCCTCTCCGAACGCTGGGACCGCGTCATCGCCGTCGAGCGAGACGAAGATACCCTCGCCTGCGCACAGAAAAACGCCAAGATCTACGAAATCACAAACGAGATCACCTGGGTCCACGCCGACAGCTTCGAGTACCTCAAACTGGCCCTGGAGCATCCCGACAAGCTCCACGAAGCGTTGCGCATTGACCCGGCCGCGACCGTTCTGTTCGCCTCGCCGCCTTGGGGTGGTCCGGGGTATAGGACTGATGACATATTTAACCTTCACGAGATGGAACCGTATAACCTCAAGCAGCTACATGAAGCGTACAAGTCCCTCGATTACGCGCTTTACCTCCCTCGGACGAGTGACCTACGCCAGATTGCGAGATTGGTCCCGGACGACAAGAAAATCGAAGTAGTGCAGTACTGCATAGAAGGCGCAAGCAAAGCATTGATAGCCTGGATCCCCGCAGAAGGATCCCCTCATGAGACTTTTTATTACTATGACGAGTAAAGGCGGCTTGCGCCGCCAACTAAAGAGCCTTTACAATGGTCTTTTCGTCAAACAAATCCTTCAATAACCCTTTTACACAGCGCTCCCGATCCAGCGCTCCCATGGCGTACGTCGACTCAAACGCAAAGATACTCAGCTGCCCAAAGAACGGCCGGAGCACCTTGGCCACCAATTCATCTTTCCTCTCGAGACTCACATCATCATTAATACCCCCGGCGCCCAGCAGTGGTCTCCGTTGGTGGCTGCTCGTGGCCACCTGTGCCGCCGCTGATTCTGTATGTAGCCCCGAGCTGAAGGAGGCCGACGAGCCAAGCTCTTCCGAGAGTTCGTCTACGAGGGCGACAGGCTGGTAGTTCTCCGACCGGTATACCGCGTCAATAGTATCCGTAACGAATAACCATTCGTGGAGTTGGAAGTCATCTGGAGCGACGCAGATGAGGAGATCTAAGAGTTTGCAGGCCTGTAGAATGGACGCGTTCATGTACGTCTCAGAGGCGGTACTATGGTCAGGCGCGACCACGGAGGAGATGGCGGCGTGGAGTTCCGCATTGATCGCCGGCCACAACATTGCCAAGTGTATCGCGCCCGTCTTAAGAACAAGCGCCCTGACGACCATGTAGATCTCTGCTCGAGTGGTAGATGAGGGGGAGGACGTGGCAGTTGCGCCGAGGAGCTCAGTAAGCTTATCCGAGATGGCTGTTAAGTCGGAGACAAAGGCGTCCTCGGCTGACGCCAGGATAAGAGTGGCGATGCGTCGAAGATTCAGTTGTGTTTTTCGGTCAGCTTCCAGCCTAGCAGAGGTAGCTCCGACACCAAATACAATGCCCGCTGTCGTTGGGGGACTGATTCGGCCAATGATTTCGGGTACCCTTTCTTTGTCGCCAACAACCCATTGTTTAAGCAATGGCAGCCAATCGCTCTGAACGAGTTGCAGGTCGGAGGCGAAGAATTTCGGATCATTGAAGGCGTCGCCAATGTCCTTCCGTGACGTCTTTTGATTGTTTGGTAACCGGGAGAGCTCGTGTAAAAGGTCTAATGTGCTCTTGGATACGGTGTCCGGGAAGCCTCGGGACCGTATGGTTGGCCCGATGACATGTGTTGATATCGTAGTAGCTGCCGAGAGAACCCTGTCTGATTCAACAAGAATCTTGGGTAGGTTTGGGACGATCGTGGAGAGAATGCCAACGACATCATCCGCCCTCTCTGCGGGTGTCTTGTGAGCAGACCCGTCGCCCTTGGGTTTCTCTGATAGGCTGCCCAGCGATGGCTCAGTGAACGTGATGGGACGGGTGGTAAAGAGAGCTGTCAGCAACTTGAGGAAGAGATCCTGGAATCTGTTAGTAAAATGCAATTCTCTATCTCCGGCTTGCTTAAGGAGATACGAAGCACTTACCCCTAGTTCTCTGCGCATTTTCCGCTGCTCTCCAAAGTTAGTATTGTCAACCTTCTCGCCAAGAATTGCCGCAAACTCTAGCAGAGATGGCAGTGTCTGGCGATGCGGGAACGGGTTCGCTAGCAGGTCCTTCAGGAACGTTATGCAATCAGTCCAGATCTCATCCATTGCATCATCGTCTAGTGACCGAGTGTAGTCGACCAGGAAGATGACGAGGTCAGTATCCTGAAGGTCAATGGTCAACGTCGACATCCTGGCCGGCTCCAGAGCGGATGGGTTGGTACGGCTGTAAATGGCGTTAAAGATAGCCGGCATGGTATTTTTTGGTCGAGATACATCAAGAGCTGCAAATATCTTGAAAACCTCGGCAGCTTGCGAATTTGCTTCGTTGTATGACTTGCACCATATGTCCACTAGAGTTTCTAGGCACTCGAGGGCCTCAGCAGCGAATAGGTGCTCCAGCAGACGGCGGGCTCTATTCCTCATTCGCAGCGACGTGTAGTTGAACGACGCTACAGAAGAAGGATCTAATAGCCTCGCCTCATCGCCCTGACCCCAGTGCCATATCGTAAAGCACATTCTGATCGCATCCTGGAAGGCAAGGTGAACAGTGAGACGGTCATTTGCGGTTGCGCTCCGAGACTGATGGCTATCTGATGCAAACACGCCGGACACCATGTTGCCGAAGAACCCTTGTTGTTGGTCTGGTGTCTTCACAGCCTGAGTTCTCGCTTCTTCGATGAGGAGACGAGCATGCGCGCTTGCGAGAACTTCTTCGAGGCCATTGAGGAGTGAAATCAATGTTGATTCGGGTCCACTAGACTCGGGTCTAATCGAGCTCTGGCCTTCTCGGAACGTCGCCTGCAGGGCTCGGAAACTGCCATCAACCTGGCTGCATAAAGTCTCGACCAGAGGAATCAGTATCTGGAAAATGGCATCCGAGTACATGGAGAGGCATTCCGTAAGGAAGCCAACCCAGCTTTCTAGGACTGGTTGGCTGTTGGGCGAACTCAATCCTGCCTGAAGGCATCTGAGAAGAGATGGGGGTGGAGGCTTGGTCCGCGGCAGCTGTTCGGTTACGACGGGCAAGGGAACGCGCTTGTTCGGATCAAGAATGGTAGGGCGTTTCTCCGAGGTAGGGGAGGTAGGCTGGTCCGGAAGAGGCACTGCTTGCAGCTTGAGTGATGCGTACACGACGTCCAGGAGGAGGATTTGAATGTATGGGTCGTGGTCGTTGAGGGAATGGATCAAGCGGTCAATAAGCACTTCCTCTAGATGAGGAAGAGAGAGGCGAGAGGCGTAGGGATTAAGGAGTATCTGGTGAAGGACCGTCAAGGCTATCCGGGTGAGCTGGGAGGTCTGAACGGCAAGGGTGGCATTTTCTGGCCCGGCTCTGATGGCGATGCATCTCATGCAAACTTGAGCTAGGAGGGCCTGCATTGGCACCTGGCCTTCTGCTCCGGCTGCTTTTTTGCGTTAGCGTTGATGGCGTTAAGAAAAGGAATTTGGGAGTAACTCAACTCATTTTCTGGACTTCTGGGCGGCCCGAGTCATCGGGCACGACCGTCGTGTCTAGAACTGACCAAACGTTGTCCGGGGCCCATCTTAACACATTCGAGACTGTGCGGAGATAGTACAAACAGACGTCGAGATCATCGTCCTCTGTCACGCGGACAAAGCTAGACGTTGGGTTGTCGGACACGAGTCTATGTATCTGCAAGAAAGGGAGATCTATAAACTTGGATATGAAAACAAGGAATAAACTATGCCAATCAGTTTATGCCTTTTTCTACACGAACATTGGTAGTTTGAGCTTTGACTTACCGTTCAATCCCCACCATGGAATTAAGCCAGGCCTTGGCGGCCATGAAGAGTTGCGTTCGTTCATCAAGGAGGGCGTCAAGCATGAGGAATAGTGGTTGTGTTAGCATTACGTCGTAGTGGTCAAGTCCTGCAAGTCGCGGCATCGCATGAAGTTTATGATCCGTGATTGGGGTCTTCGAACCCCTCCTCTCCATGTGTGACGGGCTATCTTGTAGAGTATGCGACCAGAGGACGCTGAAGCTCCTTCCCGGCTCGGACGGCCGGATAGCGAAGGTTCCCCCGATGTCTTTCTCTACCATAAGCCCTGAAATGGCAGCCTCTATATCGCGGTTCTGGGGCGTTAGGGCCGTTTGTAGCTGCCAGAGGCAGCGAACTGTTTCGACGTGGTACTTAGGCTCAGATGCGGAAAGGTAGACCCAGGCGTGGCGGACAAGGGGTACAACAAGCTCAGAAAGGCGAGGCGTTGAGATACGGTCGGATGAGTAAAGATGGGTAGAAAGAGCCAGTATCGCAGAGAATGAGGTGAAGGGGAGGGGAGCTGGCTTGTCGAGGCCCTTGCGGATCGATGATAGTATCACGTCGACATCCCACTCGTACTCCTCTGGAACCTTGAGGAGTAGCAAGATCAGGATGCGTACCCTAACGGTCAGGTCGCGAGACTCTTCGGGCTGAGCAAGTGCTTCACAGCTGAGCTGGCATGATTTTTGCAGTAAGAGCTCGGCCACCTCTGCTCCGTGGAGAGGCGGTGGGGAGCTATCAACTGCCCCTTGCTCTTCCACATAGAAAGCGCTAATTTTCTTGAGGATCTCCGTATCAGGCAGGGAGGCCAGCGTCTCTGGCTGGGTCTTTCTACCTGCCTGTCTCCCAGGGCCATAAGGGAATGCTCGCCGAGGAATTAGGTCAAGAAGAGAGGCAGAAACATGCAGCGCCGTTTCAAAGAGTCGGTCGGATTGGCTATCCTGCAACTCCCGGCGGTCCTTTGCATTGATCAACATGCACAGAATTGACAGGACTGTCAGAGGGGCATGGATCGTTACCATCTCCTCCTCCCTGATGTTGAAGCTGGATATAATGAAGTTCACCAAGTTTAGCTTGTCGATCCGCCGAGCGGTTGTCGCATTACCCGGCCCGATGGCTTCGGTGAGCAACCTCAGAATCTCACCGTATATGAGGCCACTCTCTACTCCATCGAAGAACACACTAGCGCTTCGTAGCACTTCATGGAAATCCGCTTTAGATACAGCTTGGGATTTGTAGCTGCGGACACTATCGACAATCGGCAGGAAGACCTCTGGTACTACAAGACCGCCGATCTCCCATCTATCCATAAGGGAAAGGCAGATGCGATAAGGACGCGCACGCTCTGCAGGTGTCTGCGTCTGACTCGTGTTGATCATGGTAAGGAGTGCTCGAGTTAAAGGCTGAAGACCATACTCTTCGAAATAGCTAGTTTTTGATGTAAGGTATTGGTTGTCAGCGGACGGGGACTCTATCGTCGCTTCGGCATCTCCGTGCTGAGGCTCTGGCCCCAAGAGCCATGCCCAAAGTCGCCTATTCAAGCTCATATCTCGACGAGTAACTACGCCAGCGGCGGCACGAAGGAGTAGTTGTAAGTCTGCGGGTTTCGCCTTTGACTGAAGCACATCGGAATAGAGGGGAAGGTGGGTCACGAGCAGATCTAGGTAGCCCCGCTGAATAAGAAGTTGCTCGTCGCCGAGGCCGGCCGCAAAGCACCGGATGAGAAGGCCCGGTTCCGGCGACGTCACTATGCTTGCAAGTTGTTTGGAAGTGTCTGACTCGGCCTTATTCTTGGTTTCGGTCCCTATTTCTTCCGCTAATTTTGGCAAGTTCCTCGTCAAGTACGCCAGCGCTCCCAACCTCCGGGTTTGTCCAGTTATAGACGCTAGGAAGAAACATTGCCAGAAGAAAGCATCGCCTGTGGAGTGCGAACCCGATATATCCTCGCTTCCAGGTGGCCGGATCGCCGATTTGAAACTATCCATAAGCTTCAACGTCCGGTCGAACTCCTCGCTGGTCTCTTCTTCGAGTCCTGGGAGAAGCGCAAGGACAATAGACTTCATAGCCGGCCGCAGTGATTTCGGATGGAGACCGAGGAAGTACGTCTCGAGGAGGTCGAGGTATGGCGTTCTGACGGATAGGGATGCAAAGGAGAGAGTCGTGGCCAAGCCGGGGAGGTATAGAGGAAGATCTTGCGACAGCCCGTCTTGCCCGATGACGGAGAAGATGTGATTATATACTTCGAGAGACTTTTGGTGGACGCCGGAGGGAAGTGACGGGTTTAGACATTGCGCCAGGCGCTTTGCGACCAATGCTTTTGAGGGGATCGCGCTCACAGACGATGGGCGAGACTGCAAGGCCTAAATTGAAGAGTATGCGGTTAGCTAGCGGTCGAGCTAAACTGCAAATGAAGCACGCAAACCAACTGCCAACCTTAAGGAGACGGTTTAAAAAGGATATATAGTCGGCCCACTCCTGCAGCGTGGTCTCGAAGAGGGACAGGGCCCTCTCCACGGCGGAAGCATATTTGCGGTAGTGCTTGTCTTTCTTCGCAGGGGTGTCGTCTAGATTGTCGTTAGCTAATGAGCCTGGCGAGGGGAGAACCTTGAAGCCTTCTACATACCTGCCCCTAGCTGGTTCCTCCATTGCCGTGGAATGGGAGAGTCGCGGCCGGAGCTTTCGGGGGAGACAGATCGCCTGCCATCAAGCGCCATTGTTTAAGAGTTCGTGGAGGGAGGGCGGACTGAATGGCATGTGGGCGCTTTGGTTCTTGTGTGTCGGCTCAGTCAAGCTGAAGGCTCATTGCGACGTCGGAACGAGTTTCCCAACGGCGGAAATGTGGTATTCGAGGGTCGTTTTGTCTTCTTCTATATGCGAGTGTGGTGGGGAGGACGAGGTTATACGAAGCTCTTGGAGAGGTCGCGTTTCAATATGTGGCCTGTTAGACTAACGTTATATTGCATTGATGTGCTGCCTTAGTTGGGGTAAGCTTCGATGGCCTCACTCCTTTAAGTGGAAGTTGGTGCCTGGGAACCCTTGGACCAGCCCCGCCTGCGTCATCGATCAATCAATTGTTTGGTTCATCATTTCGTCAATGCAATTATCCCATGCACTATAATAAGGCACCAAATTGCTTGTGTACAAGTACAAGTACCAACCAGTACACTCTCCGCTTCAGAATCTCGGACACTATCTTAGGCTCAGGACGACATCAACCATTTGATACCACCGACGATGCCCCCATCCCACTCCAAGCAACCTTTACATACACCAAGCGCGAGACGAATTAATGACCGCCACCTCTCGGAAGCTGTGCTGAAATGACAAGCAGCTTAGACACATCGTTAGTATGGGTCAGGACGACACGAGTTCGTCCAGGGTGAGCCTGGAGGACGAACAGCCTCCTCCACTACCGCCCCGCCCTCTCCTTCGACCCGACGGCCATGTCCGATCCCGATCAAAAGACGTAAAGACGAACCTCCAGGCGGAACCGACCACGGCGATTTCGTCCGTTGATATCCAGACCCTCTCTTTCCCCGACGGATCTCGGGGCACCTTTTCTACACCAGGAACTCGGGCTGTGTCAACACCCGCCCGTAGCACTAGTAGCGGCCGTGTGACACCGGCTCTCAGCCAGGCGGGTGGAGAAATTGACGACGGCGCGAGCGTCATGAGCTTCGCGCCAACGATGCGGCCGTCTGGCGACATTGCAAGCCTACTTGTCGGGGAGTTTAACAGGAAAAGCCCAGCATGGAACCTCCTTCGCTCCCAGTCCGCTTTAGTTGCGCCCTTTGAAACAACCAGAACAGATGCGACCGGTTCCATTTCGAATTTCGAGCAGGAGTTCGATACGATCCCGGAAGCGGACGAGAAAGGTCTGAATGATGACGACAGACTGCATCTTTGGAAATCGAAGCTCAAACACTACATGATATTGTCTTCTGCTGGAAAGCCGATTTACAGCCGGCATGGAGACCTATCTTTGATCAACGCGTCCATGGGCGTCGTGCAAACCATAATATCTTTCTACGAAGGGTCCAAGAACCCCTTGTTTGGATTCACAGCTGGGGACACTCGGTTTGTCATTTTGACCGAAGGTCCACTCTATTTCGTTGCTATTAGTAGGCTTAGGGAGAGTGACGCTCAGCTCAGAAGCCAGCTCGAGGCCCTTTATATGCAAATCCTATCAACCCTGACTCTTCCCACGCTTAAAAACATATTCATCAACCGACCCTCAACAGACCTTCGGAAACCCCTTGAAGGAACTGAGCCTTTACTATCCTCGCTGGCCGACAGTTTCACGAAGGGATCTCCGTCCGCCTTGCTCAGTGCCCTAGAGTGCTTAAAACTTCGGAAATCGCAACGGAATGCCATCACCAACATGTTTCTCAAAGTCCGTGCCGAGAAATTGCTGTACGGCTTGATTGTTGCTGGTGGGAAACTTGTCAGCGTAATTCGACCCCGGCGGCACTCGTTGCATCCCAGCGACATGCAGCTCATCTTTAACATGCTGTTCGAGTGTGACAATATCAGGGCCGGAGGTGGTGAAAACTGGATACCGCTCTGCCTTCCCGCCTTCAACAATCGCGGCTACCTGTACATGTATGTCAGCTTTTTCGATGGCGTTACTCCTGAGGAGGCCACCACACGACCCCGTTCTGCAGAAACAGAAAGCCAATCGCCAGATGAAGAAATTGCCATTATCCTCATCAGCCCCGATAAAGAGAGCTTCTTCGAGCTGAAGGAAATGAGAGATCGGGTAGCTCAGCAGTTGACGAAGAGTGGCAGCCTCGCCATCATTCAAGCCGCCGCCCGGTTCGGCCGGCCGAAAGTGGCGGACGTGGCTCCCGGCAGCCAGATCAGTCATTATCTGTACAAATCTAGAGCCAATGTCCAGTTTACCATGGCTTCGCTCGACCCTGTTTTCAGCGACCTCATTTCTCGGCGACGACTGATGACGCTATATCACGAGCTCCATGCGTCCATCCACGCCAAACACTCGCACCTCAGAGTCCTGCATCATGTCAGCGAGGATGCCTCAGCACTAGCCTGGATAACACCTGTGTTCGAACTATATTGCGTAGCTGGACCGGCGATATCGAGAGGCATAATTACGCAGGGCGCGAATAAGATCACCCAGTGGGCTAAGCGGGAGGAAGAACGATTGTTCATTATAGGCGGCGGCGTATTCTGATACTCCAACCACAGGTCATTAACATTAAAGTCATGCGATGTATTCCCACACCTTTGTCCCCCGTTGCGCACGATGTCCATGATATCCGCAACCATGTTACAAACGCCATCAACGCCGAATGCATATGAACCCCAGCCATCAACCTTCTCTTGTACATGAACCACATGCCTTCAGCATGCGGGGATAAGCTTCCACCACGCTTCGGTGATGAGTCTTGCTCTCCGGTTGTTACCCCTGGGCTCGGGTGTGTCGATCGGCTCCTCACCATCCGGATATGGCCCCTGCAGCGAATGCCTACTCTCTTGAAGGCCAGGTTCTTCTTTCGAATTGCCAGGTTTTGCGGTACTCCGTCGCAACTTTCTTAATGGGTATTGTGCCCATTCTTTAAACCTTTTCCCACCCGTTGGAGATCTCCAACCCATCCAGGACAAAGCGGAAATAATCGAGGTTTGACTCCTCGTAGGGCTGTTCACGCCGTCATATGCGCTGAGAGATGGGCGTGAGTGTGATGGGCTCGAATTTTCTGTATCACTGGAAATATCGAGACCGATCAAGACCTCCGAGAAGGGGGCGTCAAAATCTTCTTGAAACCTGCTGCTTCCGGGCGGGGTGACGACGGGCAAGAGAACGGTGGTGTCGACTTTGAGGGGCGGAGGCCGCCGCTTTGATTCTGCGCGAGAGAGCATGCTGTAAACTGCGACGGGGCGGCTCTCTGCAGCTAACTGTTCGGTTTCTCCACGGGATTTATATGGAACACATCGAGATTAGAGGCACAAAACAAGCGGCGAGCCTATCTGAGTTCCATTGGGAGAAAGGGCAGGTTCACAAGAGTGTTGGATCGCTTGAATCAGTGGAACGTAGAGTGGGCACGATTTCTATAAGGTGCGGGAGGGGTCATTTCGAAACTTGTGAGCTGGACGCAGCGCAAGGCGTCGCTTCTACATTTTTAAAGGTGATATAAGTGGCCCCGGGCCCTTCCGGTAGTGCGGGCGTCAATATTAGTCTTCCACCAGACGATTTCAAGTAGTCTCCAAGTACGAGCGAAACTAGAAGCGCCATGCTCAGAGTCATGGCGCTACCGAGTCCCTGAAGAAGAAAGAATAGCTTCACTACATTACGTCCACCTGCCCGCATGGCCAAACGAACGCTTCTTCCATCCTAGTACGTAGTGGGCGCCTTTCCCCGTTCGTCTATATTGGTGGGGTGAAATTGTGTCGGTGTATGGGACGCCGTCGTTCTGGTGGATGGAAGTCAGGTGAAGCCTTTCCTCTTCCTGCATGTTCGGGTCTGTGCCCGGATCGCGGGCTATTCCTGATAGGCCACAAGCGCTTGAGCGGAGTGGAAAGGGAAGAAAAAGGTTGGTGACGGGAGGATTTAGTCTAGCGTCGAGTCTGGACTCGGGCGACCACGTCTTTTCCGGTGTTAGCGCGGGATCTGGGTGGTGATGCGACCGTCATTGCGTCCAGCTGGGCGGGTTTGAGCTGAATCCCTGAGCTGTGTCCAGTGTCCAGGGATTCGGCAATGCAAAGAATCATACTTTCGTACATCATTCATCGGCCACCAATGAGAGGTTGATGGGAATCCAAGGATGGGATTGGCAACACAGCTGGTCGCTAACTGGAGAAGGGAGTCAATATAATATCTCGCCAGAGTGCAGGTATCACGACAGCTCCATCAAATGCGCCTTCAACGTTGGTTTTCAGCGTCAGGCACCACAGCGAGAAAGGCAACTAGTGTCAACTGAATGCTAGCCTCCAAGGATTTCGGCGAAGTAATACCAAAGACTATGACTCTATTAGAGACCTTCGAGTTAGAAGAGTTAAAACGACGATCCCAAGATAGACACACCTGAGCCTCCCTTCCGATTCGAAGCTGTCAAGATACTGCACTATGCCATACAGTCGCGTCTGTCGAGTATCAACTCTCTCAAAGTAAGAGATGAGAGTCCTATCCTTGATCGCGGAATTGGAAGGGCCCCGGAGGAGTCCCTTCGTCGGCCGAGGGATATTGCGATGGCGAGTATGGAGTACAGGAGACAAAACCAATGAGAAGACGGTTATCATTACACATGCAACGCACTCGAGTCCCTCAAAGCTTACACAAGAGCGTCTGAGTTGGACGGTCCGAGGTTGGTGTTGTCATCGTTTCGTCTCCCAACCGTACAAGGCAGAGATTCACGATGGCTAGAGAATACAAGTAACTCTTATATGCGGACGGAACTCATCGTAGAGAGCAAGTATCCGATGCGTTTACTCGAATAAGCCTCGAATCTGTTTTCCGATGGCCCGTATCAGTCGTGGCCTCTGGTCTGTTGAGTTCCCCCTTCCCCGCCCCTGCCCGACTCATCCAAGTAGCCCCTTCTCAAGAGAAAGAGAAAGGATAAAAGAGAATTTTGAAGGAGGGAAGCTGCAATCATCATCCTATGTGCTGCCCTTTCTTCCTTCCTCGAGTATGGCTTCTGAAATTCTGTGTTAGCTCCTCTCGACTAATCCTCATCTCGTGCCTTGATCTTCTATGCGTTTTCCCTTCTTCCTCTTCTTCCATTCCACACTCGTCAGTCCATACTATCATCGACTGTGACTACGACCATCACCTCTTCCAAGTTGGCATCGTTTTCTCATCATTTTTTACACCATTACCATCATTTCCATCCACTCTCTTTATCAAAATCCAACTATTTCATCAAAGAAGCAGACGTTCTAACCATTTAAGGTCGCTGCTGTATAGCATCATCCTTGTGAAAGCCCTGTCTCTGCCTCTTCTAGGCCTGGTGGCTTTTCTACTCAACCTCATCATCACATTTTCTTTTTTCTTCAGGCTTGATATCTCTAGCCCATAATCATACCTTTAGCCATTCCTTCTGATGATTAGCATGTCTTTCAACAGAAGTTCTATCTGATATACAAAACACATCGCCAGGATGAATGCTCACCTGGGATCAGGAGGGCTAGCCCGAGAACAACAGTCACGTAAGTCTAGAGCAGCCTTGTCATATCACTCTTCTAACTAAAATTTAGTGAACCAAAGCCAGCAATCACTTGAGCCTGATGGTGTAGCTGACTATGCATTTATCGCTCCCTCCTCCTCATCGGAAGGTGTTGTGATGAACCAGAGCATTGAACTCGGGGGTGGCTTGGGGGAGGTAATGGCTACTTCCAGCAGTCAGGGGCCTTTCGGACGCCATCTTCATGTCCCCTCCCAAAACAATGACTTTCTTGGCCAGAATCTAGTGAACAATGACCAAGTAAACCAGCAGCATCTTCAAGGTGGCCAGAATCATCGACGTGGCCAGGGAGCATACCAAGGCCATGAGTACTACTATAATACAAGGGTCCTTTATCCCACAGCCTCACCAAGGCCCCGACTCCAGGTAAACTCGGTTCCCTTAAACCTCTATTTCGTACCTATACTGACGGCGCGTCGGTAGCTTGAGTCACTCGGGAACTCGTCAATGGCGACGCAGCATTCCAACGCAACTTCGTCGACATCCCAGCAACCTTATACTGCCACGGTTGCGGGACAGCAGCGCCGCCCATTCGGAGTCGCAGGTAGAATCGGACTACCGGTTCGAGTAGATGGCAGACCTGCTCAAGATTCGGCAGGCCCTAGCCATCCTCCGGCCGTAGAGGCCTGCGACCTACTCCCTCAATCTGAGCAAGGTGGGCAATGCCTTCGCAGAAAGTTGGACTCTATGCTAACAAGTCAGGTCTTGTCCCGCCCGGTGTCAATCGGGGAGGCCTTCGCAGCTTTCGTGACCTCCCCCGACCCAGCTGTCTTGGCCGTGCTCGATCTCCGCGACGTATGTGACGCCTTCCGATGAAAAAGGGACTCTAAGCTAATTAGTTAGGCCGAGCCACCTATGCCGCCAGTCGGGGTGGCCTACACACCTCTCGCCTCCCTCGCCGTTCCAACTCTCCCGGCGGTTCCCAATCTCATCAAGGTGGATGGCGTCTTCCTAGAAATTAGATTCTATGCTCTATGCTAACATCATTGGATTCAGGTCCAGTCTCGGGTGACTCAAATTTGCGAGGCATCAGCGGCCGCAGCCAGGCCAACCGGGTCAATCGTGGTGGTGGCCGAATCGCTAGGCCCACTACGCGTTCGACGAGGGTCGATTCTCGTGGAAGCCCCATTCGGCGGGACGAGGTAAATCAGGCACGTAACCGGGAGTCTACAACTCTGGGCGGCCGTCGGCCAGTCTACTTTCACCCGCTGGGCCCGCCTCAGTGGAACTGGGGTCTTGCGTTCACCAATGCTGGTAAGGAGAATGTCGCTCCTGGAGAGGGAGAAGCTGGTAGCCACCAGCCCATGGGCCCTAGCAACGGCAGCTCGCAACATGGTGGTCGGAACGTGCTCCAGGTCGAGCAGACAGCGACTCAGTGTCCTGGCTCGCAGTCAGAGGGAGAGGTCTACGCCCGCGAGAGTCTAGACAGCCAGACCTCCTCACGTATCGTAAACCTGAGTGAAGATGAGGGTTCTGCCATTAGACGATCAACAGAAACTCGAATCCTTCCCCCCGGCCCACTTTCTGCTTTGAGTGCAGAGGGAGGGATCGCCGGTCGTGAGAGTCTAGACAGCCAGACCTCGTCGCGCATCGTCAACCTGAGCGACGGTGAGGGTTCTGTCATTGAACGATCAGCAGAAACCCACATCCTTTCCCCCAGTCCACTCTCTGCCATGCGTGCAGCGCAGTTGGCCAACATTGCCGGAATGGTCGATCAGGCTGAGTTAGGAACGCCGGAGCAGACTCAGCAGCCTGAAGACAATGCGCCCGAGATTCAACATGAGCAGCAGACTCTCGGAGCCGCTGAGGCCAGTGCTATCGGCTCAGCAGATGCTGGCTCCAACAGAACCAGTATCGGATCGCCACGAGCTGGTATTTCAGGTGAAAAGCATGAGGAACCCGCTGACGATAAGCCAGACAACGACGGAACTCGGGAGGGCAACAGCACAGTGATCCATCACCCGCAGCCAATGCCACACATGGATGATTCGGCCTCTGGCGGACAGCGCGGACCCGGCGACGGAGTCCAAGTGACCCAGTCAGTCGAAGTCCCCCGGATTGACTCGCCCGAGGAGGTTTCGACTATTAGGTCGCGCCTCAAGAAACGTTTCCTTCGCTTCAAGAACAAAGTCCGAGGCATTCGTCTTCTGCCTAAGAAGTCGTGAAGGGCCGACAGAACGAGACAGACGACCGTGGACGGATGAATAACTTCCGAAAGCGCCGAGTTAATGTTCTAGATCTATATCAATGAATGGCGCAGGTGGGCATTCATTGCCCATGACAACTGAGTGAGATTGATGAACGTATATTGTATTGTTCGCAAAGCATGTTTGGCCATCAGGAACAGCAGAGAGAGGGGATGGTTTTTCTGCTTTTTCGGTTTTTTCGGGCCAAGTACGTCGGTATACTCCAGCCTTATAGAATCCTCTGAGGGCGGATATGCATTGACGGCCTGTTCAAGTGTATATGAGGCACAAGGTACAAAATGGACGCAGCTCGACTTTGTTACATGTACTTCATATAACTTTTTTGGCAGCAAAGATAAAATGAGAAAGGCCCCTTCGAAGTCATCGCTCGGCTTGTCCAAGTGATAGTTATTTGCATTCCCTGAGACTTTCTCCCATATTTTCGTAATGATTATTGACAGAATCTCGCTCGAGGATATCCATGAATGCTGATGGGCTGTGGAGGATATCCACTGGGCTTCGAGTCAACAGTCCATGATAGAAGCGCGACAGAGGCGCCTGGGAAAATATACATCCAGGCTTGCCCGTTTTGTATTACGACCTTTTTGCTTCTTGTCTCTACTGTATCACGGGCGGTTTTGAGTTGGAAAAAAAAAAAAAAAAAAAGTAATGGTTTGAATTTGGGCTGGTATTAAATCAGTTTCAAACGAGGAAGATGTTGATCTCGTCAATATATAAAGGAGAAAGGTAGATAAATACAGCAACTCGAAATCAGGAAGATAACCAGGGTGGGTGTACTGGAAATCTCTGGCACACAAAATAATCATGAAAAAAAACAGCACATGTCGTTCGTTCCTCCATCCTTGGTATTTGACATCCTCCCCGGACACCGCCGAGTTCTAGGCAGGGAACTCCATCCCCGGCCTCGTGAACTGCTCACCCGGGGGCCACTCTCCCAAAAATGCCGGGTCACCGCCGATGCGCACGTAGACGCCCACGGCGGGGATGCCGCCATCGAGGACGAAGAACTGGTACCAGCCAGGAGGGCAGACGTGGGCGTTAGGAGGCGCCACGACGGTGCAGCTCATACCGCTGCACGAGACCTGGGGGAAGATGGTCCTTGAACCCATCGAGTTGCCGTGGGTGCTCGACACCGACCCGAGAAGCGAGACTTCGATCGCGCCGTTCTGTGCCGCGGACCCGAGGGTGAAGGTGACGGTGTCGCCGTACGCCCAGTCAATATCCGCGAGTGTGAAAGTCGGGCGCGGAAGCCCCTTGTGGAGGTAGGGCGGCACGAAGACCTCGACGCGATATTCCTGATTATGAACGCCGTCCTGCGGGTCCGAGCCCGAAACGAGCACGCGTCCGTCAAGAAGCGTGATGGACTCGGAGTGGTAGAGGCGCGGTACGGTGGTGTTAGCCATGACGGTGATGCGCTTGCCAACGGGCTTCTTGGGGTCGTACAGAAGAGCGTTGAGGTTAGGGTCCGTGGCAAGACCGAAGCCGGCGACACCATGCTTGGCGCCGTTCATGATCATGTATGTGCCGTCGGGCAGGGGGGCCATGCAGGGCATGACACGGGGGGAGGGCATGCGCTCGAGGATCCATTCGGGCTCTGCGGCGTCGGGTTCGATGGATACGCAGTTGTCTAGCGCGTTGGAAACACCCTCCGTGGAGCCGCCGCAGATTAGGACGCCGAGGTTGTCGGTGTATGGGGCGTGCTGGGGGAGGAGGACGGCGGTGCCTTCAAGAGGGTAGGTGCGGCCACCGTACCTGTCGTTGATGGCGGCGGGGATGTCGGGGAGTGTTCGAATGGTTGCGAACGTGTTCTCGTCGAGGATTCGCGCCTCGTTCCAGTACGAAACGAAGATGCCTCCGCTGGGAAGCACGAAGAGGAACGGGTAAAGATTGTTCGGGTCGGTTCGCTCGAGCCAGTCCATGTAGAGGGGAGGCGTACCAGTATACGGCAGGATCTCAAGCGTCGGGACAGCAGCGCCGTTCGAACCTACCTCACCACCAACGATGAGGATGGAACCGTTAGCCATGGTCATGGCGGTCGGGTACCAGCGACCGTCTTGCAGCTTCAGCACATCGACGTCCTCTTCCCAGTCATTCGGACCCTGGACACGAGGCGAGCCGTCGGGAATGTAGAGTCGGACGCCCTCAGTAGACTCGCCCGACCATCCACCAACATTGAGCTGACGGCCAGCAACGTCTGGTAAGATAACACCGGCGGAGCAGAAGATGTCCGTCCTGACATGCATTTCCTTCCACGCGAGCGCAAAGTTATCAATGGCAGCTAAATCGAGCTCGTAAGCACCCGTTGAGTTCGGCGGGCCGGTTCCAGATTTCTCTAGGAACGTGACCTTGCCGGTGATGGACTGCATAGTCAGGAGCGGAACGACTACACCGCCGATCAGGAACTCATAGGTTCCGGCCTCGTCGGGGGTCTGCGGGTAGGTGAATTCGTAGAGCGGGTCGCCACTCCAGAAGTATGTTGTGATACGAGAACCGCCGCCGCAGATGTGCCTAGGATTGCCAGCGCAGACGATGTTGCACTCGCTGTCATCAACAAAAGATGAGCCACTGTCATAGAAATCTCTCGGGTCGCCGCAATAGCATTCCTCGCCGTACTCGAGGCCGCCGGCCATGTACCCGAACTCGGAGCACTTGTTCAAGCACTGATTGGCGTCGAGCGTACCGGGGAAGTAGAGCTGCCAGGGGAATGTTCTCTGATTATTCAAGTTGTCAACAGCGCATCCGACATATTCCCAGGTGCCGTTCAACCCTGTCGTCTGGGGTGCAGGGGGACCGAGTGACTCCAGATCGGCATTCGAGTAGATTGTTAACCTCATAGGTCCACCGCACATTTGATTGGAATCTCCATCACAGGGTGTGTTGCAGGTGGCTTGGTCGGTAGCAAGAACGCCGCCGTTGCCGATATAATTGCCACAGAAGCACTGCCTGTGGTACTGAGCTCCGGCAACGGCGTAACCGAGACCAACGCAAGTAGCGACGCAGGACTGGAGTGTCATGTTCGGGTCATCGGGAGCCTGGTATTGAAGGATACGGCCATTGACACCGTCTACCCAGCATCCTCGATCCTCCCAGCCTTCTGGGAATCCGGTCGGAACAGGGACAGAAGAAGTAGTTGTTGAGGCCAGAGTAGTTTGAGTTCCCGAGGGAATAGAAGTGCCATTGCGTGCGTAGACTGACAGGCGATTTCCAGCTCCGCAGTATTGCGAAGAGTCACCGAGGCACAGCATGTTGCAGTCAGTGATGGGGGCTGCTACAGAGCCAGTGCTGAACGAGTTCCCACAGAAGCACTCTTGGGCGTACTCGAGGCCGAAAAAATCATAGCTGGAACAGAATGTTGCGCAAGTCTCCACGGTCATGGAACTCCCTCCTAGGAAAGCACCGGTCAGGGCACGCACTCCGGTCCCTTCGGTCATGCATTGATAAAAGGAGAAGTCCCCCACCGCAGGGAGGTGGCTAGGTGTAGCGACCGGCATATCTGAAGTGGTGGCTGACGAGGCCTCGACACTAACATCGAACAAGGATATATTAGATCTCTTGGAACTGAGACTAAAAGCAAGTTGGAAACGGGGAAGGATCTGCGGCATCTTGAATCGTGGAAGCTGGGGAATGGATCGGCGGGCAAGGGAGGGGGATCTAATTTATATGGAGATGAAAAGGGATGGATGTGGAGGAAAGGACGGAATGTATCCGGGTCATAGGAAGGATTCCGAAAAGGTAGTGAGCGCCTTGGAAAGGGGCTTGGCAGAAAAGAGAGAATGGAGATACTCACGAGACTGTGCCTGTAGGGAGCGGACCGGTCGAGCTGTAGACGTTCAATCGATTGGGTCCGCCACAGAATTCGAGCGGAAATCCTGTACACACCATATTGCAGCCATCGGCCGCAGGCGCTCCGCCGTTCTGGATACTATTTCCGCAGACTATTGTTGTTTTGAGAGTCAGTCGATCGACCCACCCCACCTGCAAAGTGGAAGTCTTGGAATGAGGTTTGGTGAGAGAACTCACAGCATTCGCCGCCATACTCAAGGCCTGCCAAGGTAAAGCCTGCAGTCTGGCAGGCCTGCGTGCATAAAGCAACAGTCATGGTGTTGTACGGAATAGAGCCGACGCCATGAGTGAGCGCTCGGCCGGTAGTTCCCTCTCTACCCGTGAGAGAGCGCGTAAGTATCAAGACAAGAAAAGGCTGGATGCCACGTTGGGCTCCGCTAGTTGGTCTCAGGAGCGACTCGGTACTTACGAATAGCATCCAATGGACTCAAAGCCGTTTACCCCCGGATTCGTCTCGGGGCTCTGGATTGTGGGATTGTGAAAGACGGTTAATCTATCGCCTCCACCACATGGCTGGGAAGCGTCACCGCCACAAGGGGTGTTACAATCCGTCGCGGGGGCTTCCGTGGAAGTGGAGGGCAGGGAGTTGCCACAATCTGGGGAACGAGTCAGTTGGTGGGGAAGGTTGGGCGCGGCCCACTAAGAAGAGAGGAGGCCGGGTTCGACAAGGTCTAGATCGAAGGGAATCCGGGTAGACATACAGCATTCGGTGTACCATTGGGTTCCGGCGTAGGCGAAGCCCTGGGACTCACAGTAGGCAGCGCATGCCTCGTTCGTCATCTGAGGGTCTGCGGTGTTTGCGCCATTGAGAGCTCGTCCGGGAATTTCCCTAAGAGATCGCGGAGTGATTAGAACAGACTCTTTTCCCGAGTCCGAAATCCGGATTTCAATGTCATCTTAGTGGCGTACCGGGAGCAGCCTTGGTAAACCCATCCTCCTGGAATTGTAGCCGGGGGCGTTAGGTCCCGGCCTTGGATGGATGCCCCAACGAGAGTGAGGGACGTGGTGAAAACGAGCGAAACGACGGCCTGAAAGTTGCTCATCCTGACGATCATTCCTTGGCAAACAAGGCCAGAGGGCCAAGAAGCAAAAAGCAATGAGTGGAGAGAGAGTTACAATCGTCTAGGCGTAAGGAAGGAATGGCCATGCATGGCATCAAGCGATGGGGACAGAGGCGACTACATATATATCCGGATGGACTTGTAAGTGAAGTGAAAGACCTGCAAGACCCTTAGCCTCACACCCCGGCCCCTAGGGCGAGGACCCATAGGCTGGCACTATAGGGTCGCGTGTGTGATATCATGGAGGCAGGGCGAAATTGGGACGCGTGGGTGGCGGGTCTACGAAGTAAGTGTGAAGAGAGGGAAAGGGGGGGGTGGAACAGAGAATAATAATCATCACAACCGTCCGGCCAAGCATACTGTCTAGATACTTACTGGTTGGAGGCCGACAAGAAAGACGTGGACAGGAGTGCCCGAATCATCAAATGCCTGATCCAGGGATATGGGCAATCAACGGCCTCGACCAGCGTTCGATCCATGTTTCTTCTCGTATCTTGAACGTGCATAGACGACAGTTTCTTGGTATTGTCAATGAGATACGTGTAGAAAGCAGGCGTCTCATGCGGTGGCTGCCAATGGCAAGGCCCCGTAACCCAAAGAGCACCGTTCATTCGCCGCCTCTCGAAAGCCACGCTGCATTCCCCCCATTGCCATGGCCATTTTCCCCGTAGTTAGGTGTTCGGTGTTCGCTCCATGGAGTTCCCTTTTCCTTTTTTGGGCAACCCAGCTGCCTACGGACAGGCTTTCAGCCCAGCGCCGAGAGAACCAGAGTCCAGCCTGCGCGTGTGTGGAACCTCACTTACTGGTTGACTGCCCTGAAGAATGCACCAAGTCAGGGGCATGAGCAGGGAATGGATGTCTAGTCTAAGAACGTCCAGGTCGCAGAAGAGGCCGACCGGTACATATTCGACTCCGGCGTACGGGTCTACCCTCGTACGATAACGTTCACCAATTCCTAGTCCTGCAGGTTCCTGCGTGTGTGCGGAGCGAGATAAAAACAACTTCGGATGGAAAAAGGGTCTGTGATTGGCGAATTGACCTTTGCAGAAGTGCAGAAGCGGCGGTGATTGAGCGTCATTCTTAAAAAGTCCTATCAGCTCAAGCGCCACCAGCCAGGAAGGGCTAATTATGTGCAGTTTCGGTGCGTGCTGCACAAGACCCTCCATCAGCGGGCAGGCAATACTATCGTATTCCCACATTACGAAGAAGACGCGTAGAAAAGACTAACTTGAAGACATACTCTTCAGGCGTCGAAGGCGGCCAGGAAAAGTAATCATGGACGGAAAGGTCGCTCCCACCCCCATCCATATCTCCCTATCCTCGCAATACCGTACAGAGTTGTCAAACGGGCCGAGATTTCCATATCCAGCATCACTTTCCCAAACCGCCTCAGGATCCTGATAGCTCTATAGGTCGGTAACAATCCTTCGTGGCGGGCCTCGCCTAGACAGGGAGGAGTTGAACCTCAGGCTCTGAACCGAGGAAGTCAGTGCGCCGATAATGTAGCGCAAGACTCGACCACTAATAGCCTGCTTCGTTCCCTTGCGCGTCCCTAGAATCGTCAAGGGTCATGAGCCGGCGATGTCGCATAGGCAGACTTTATTTTCGGCATCTTCCGCCAGCAGGGAGGATGGTCTGGGCCGGGGTGCTGGATGCTACCAAGTCTGAAAGCCAAGAATCCCAACCCTAGTCCGGCGTTATCAATAATACTTATAGGCTGTTCCAAGTAAGTCCCCGAAAAGAGATGATAGCGGTTGGCCTAGGATGTGGAGATTGCTTGATGGCATTGGCCCTCCAGGTTGCATTCGATAGCTCCAGAAAGTGTGAAGTATGAAGGAAGAGTCCAGATGCCATGCAGCCAGCCAGGCTTAGACCGAGGTATTCCTACCCCAGAATTCCTTGTCCACGATGACCAGGCTTGACTCGTGAGCAGGCGAACGGGAAATCAAGCTACAAGAGATTTCGATCACTTGTCAAGTTCAAAGTTTCGCAAAGAACATGGAGCACTTGTTGGCTGTACTGGCTAAGAATTGGAGCTCCGTATCTGGTAACAATCACAGGCTTGGTAGCTGCAAGCATTTCTAGGAACAGAAATGGGAATCTTGGCTCGGATTCTGTGCCCGAGGTTATCGACAAGGTTCCCAGATAGAAGATGCATCTTGCATCTCAATATAGATACTAGTGTCTCCTTGGCGGCAGTACACGTCTGCTAATTTTATCCTCGTATATAATAAATCTCAATCCAACACCTACTTCGTACCTCACTTGAGTCTTTGATTCACTCAACTTTTCCATTCTCAGGGCCTACATAGTATCCAACGGACACATGATGGCCCGGATTAGGCGTCTGGCGTCTCGCGATACACAACATGGCAGATCGTACTTGTATTGGTACACTATGACGACGTAAACAAGTTTTGAAGGTTAGCTACGGCGCGGGCGCTCCCGCGGTGTCATGGTGTCATTAGATAGGCTTAGCTAGGTGTTCCATGCCTATGAACTAATTGCACTCGACTTCGTACTATTAAAAGAATACGAAGTGCAACCCCATGTGTAGACTCCCCGAGAGGGGCGGTCTACAGTTATGCATGACCAAACGATGGTGGGACTGAGTAAGTGATACCTGTGCATTGGTGTTGGAGCTGCTTGAGCATGCGCGGCTTTCCAATATTGTGCAGCGAGTTCATGTACGAAGTAGTGGGCGGTGCGCAGCCCAGGTCTACATAGTCTCCATGGCCAGGCCAGGCCATGAGCGACGACGCCACTAATAAGTCGAACCGTGTTGGTGAGGTGAGTCTGTGTCAAGGTCCAAGGAAGAATTTTTGTTCGAGGATATTCGTCCACCTTGGCCGACGCGACGTCCGTATCCTCAGAGGCTCATTTCCACATATTGGCACCGGTGATACGCAAGGTATTGAGATCATGGGTTGACAGGGGATTAAGAACCAACATTGAGCTTGGGCTGTATCGTTCTTTGACAGTGGGGCAGAAAACTCCAACGTTCAAGTCTGCATCTCCGTCTTCAGCTCGCCCTTTTGAGCGGCTTTTCCTCTCCTGGCCAAGACTGCCAAGCTCTCGTATTGAGGGAGGTAGCAGTGAGGAACAAGGGGACCCGAAAAGAAGAGGAAGAGGAGGATGAGGAAGAAGAGAAAGAAAAAGAGGGAGCGGAAAAGGAATTCATCTCCTTCCTGGATTATTTATGGGATCTCATAATTGTACCTCGTACGAAGTCCCTCGAACGAAGCAGAGCAACGGCCAAAAAAAAAAAAATAAAAAAATAAAAAAAAAAAATAAAATAAAATGCAACAATTGATGTCGGCATGAACAATCATGTGACTTGCCACACTGGCATCGGACTTGGTAGGCTTCGAGCCCTGTCAACTGTCAACGGTACTAGATATCGGGCAAAAAGTCATCAAGAGAAGGAGGCATCCATGAAACTCACTCGAAAGATCGTGTAGCATCATCGATGGTATTGAGACATCATTACCGTGTGAGGTAGGGAGATGATGCCCTGGCACGCTGATTCACGAACAACAAATCCTTTTTTACTTCAATCTACACGTCCACTTTGGGAGACCACACAGAGAAATACATGATTCGCGTCTCTCAATTCCGAATTTTCATCTAGATATTCTCGACTCCTTTCGATAAAGCCTCTGATTCCAGCGACGTGGGTGCGTCGGGGGGGGTGCGTGCCTGACCCAGAGTGCTCAATCGATGAGATTCCGGAGACGGGACGGCCCACCGACTCCCTGGGATTGGGTGGCAAATTATTTAGTGACCTTGACCGGGATTGCGCGCAGTTGCCTGACCGGCCATCTCGGAATTTTAGCGCTGGAACTCGGACCCGGAAGTCCACTCGGCGGGAACCGAAGCCGGAAGCCTAACACCAACCAGGGGTAGGCCCGGGGGGGGATGCGAGAGCAAAGGACCTGGGACCACAATTGAATATCTCTCTGTTTCTTCGACTACCTGTGTACAACGAAACGTATCGAATGAAGTCGCGCCTTTAAAGTCTTCAGTCCTCCCTCAAGCTATGTCTTCGAATATACTAAGGAAAGCATTGGTACGGCAGGGTTCTGTCATTGCAACGGCAGCGAAGGCAACAAAATTAATCACTGATCAAATGCATTATTCTCAATCCTATGGCTTAAGCCCGGTCGGCATTGGTTTGTTGCATCGATTAGGTTCGTCCTTCAAGAGTGATAGGGCAATGTTGGCCATCACTACGGCTCATTGTTGGAGTCGCCTTGATCAATTTGATAAATCCTCACAAAACCCTTCAAGTTCTGTCACAGGCTCACCTAGACAAAATCAACTCAGGCAACACTTGATGGCAAAGTAATATGGTGGATCGAATAACCAGAGGTCGGCCGGATAATATCACGGAGCCGTTTCCCGTTTTGCCTCGTACGAATACTTCGTACTTGGTCGAGTTATCCTAGCCAGTCATGATGATTTCCCTCGCTTGATCTCAATATGCTGATACAGCTCAACCCGATGTAACCATGAACCAATAGCTATGATATCTCTGCGATGAATCAGTGCGAATGGTGACTCTCTGGCGTTGAGGACATGTATTTGTACACCAAGAATCAAGCCGCTGTGGCAGCGAGCACTAAGCACGGTGATCCTGCCTCGAACTCGGCACCTCCGGTGCAAGGGAACTTTCGGGGTGCAAGCCATACCGATACCCTCGCCTAATTATCTGGATATCCGTTGGCCGAAGTGCTGGAACAGCCCCGATAGCCGCGGTTCCCTTGGAATATGCGGATGTGTGAAGTTTCAACTCGACTGACGGGCGGAGTAGTACACTTACATACCCGAGAGGACAGTCTGGATACAAGAAAGCAAAATGCCAAAGCCACCAATGCATATGACAGCCCAAAAGGTATACCATTGGTACGGATTTCTCTTGTCTCTCCATATCATCAGAAGTGATTTGGGGTTCTGACGAAGGATGTAGTCTTGTAGAAGTGACAGACGAGCAGCAAGGATTGGGAAGTCTGTCGTCTTGCTATATGAGTTGCGTTCGTTTGGTGTGCGAGTGGAGGTCCCGCAGAGCTGAATGCCCCAGGGCAGCCCTATTTGTGTTCGTCTCTTCCATCTTTATGTCTTGATTTACTCACACCTCATGTCGCGTCGTGCCTACTGATACTGAATGTACGCACTCTCGCTCCACGAAGATGGCTAGCTAGCCTCGTATAATTGCAGTTACAGACAACTCCTCCGCAAATGAGATGCCGACGCATCCATAAGACCCGTCTGCTAGATTGTCGCCTCTACAGATATGACTTATCCTGTGGTAGTAGGCCTGGAGTCGAGCTACGTTTATACGGGAAGGCTCAATGCGGCTTCGTTACTTCGTCTCAACATCTTTGCACAGGTGCGGATCAGTGTGAACCCCAACCCTGCCGGTCTGACTAGTGGACGAGCGACTGAGGTGTGAAGCTGAAGTACTCCGTATGGGGGTTCAGCGTGAGAGGTCGTGCGTCCGGTATGTATCGTCCAGGTAACTGTCTAAGGACGGGACAGCAGGACACTGGTTGAGCAATTTTTGGCTACATCAACCCCCGTCACATACTAATTGGCCCAGGATTCTCGATGGGCGATGGGTGATATGGGACGGGTATGAGACGGGAGGGGTTGGGTTGGGGGAGCCCGAGGTGTGCAGTGCAATCGGCGGGTGCCTTTTCGTGCTCATTCGGGAAGCATCAAAAGGAAACATTGAAACATAACCACTTTGACGAGACGCAAAAAAGTGGAAAAAGTACATGGTTTGTTCGCCTTGAAATAGCTTAAAAGCCTACGAACTCATCATTGTCATTGATCAATTGATCAACTGATTGATTTCAACTCAATTGGGCTTATGCTTGGCTGTTTTAGGTCTCTGGTCGAAAATTCCATCATTAACACACACCCTTCCAACAATCTTTCCACGGTTACGGTTCACGATGACCACCTCCGCCGGGGCCGGGTCCTTCGGCAATGCGCATCTCGCAGGGTGGATTCCAACGGTGGCCGATGAAGATGACCCGCGTCAAGCTCTGTTTGACCCCCGAGCGACCTCTGCCGCAGAGCTTCAGAAGCTGCTGAGTTCGGGCAGAATTACTAGCGTTCAGATCTTGAACGAATACTACAGACAGATTCTGTCCTACAACGGCTATCTCAAGACTGTCTACAAACTGAACCCGGATGCCCTCGAACGGGCGAAGGAGCTCGATGCAAAGCGATCGGCAGGCGAGGTCCTCGGTCCCTTGCATGGGATCCCCATTCTTCTCAAGGCATGCTATCTCCAACTCACACTATTCTATGTTGTTTTTCCGCGGCTATTGAAATTGACTGTCGTAGGATAACGTAGGGACCGAGCCCAGCATGAAGATGGACAATACAGGTGGCAATCTTGCCCTCGTTGGTGCCACAAACGTGAAGAATGTCCCAATTGTCGACCGGGTTCGTTGCCACATTCCCTCATTCTCCCGAGTTCGTATCAATTGATCAAATGATGTGTCTAATATTTTATTTTATTTTTAGCTCCTGGCTGCTGGCGTTATTATTCTGGGCAAAGCTACCCTTTCGGTAAGATCGATACGCTCTCAACCAAGTTGTCGGGATGGTATTGGAACTAACATGGGCATGGGGGGGCCATGCACAGGAAATGATGTGGTTCAAGTACGTACATATGAGTATATGGTATTTGGGCCCTGATTAGCGAGATTGAACCTGAAGAATTGACCTCAGAGGAACTGGAATCCGTTGTGGCTGGTCTGCCCTCCATGGCCAGTCTCACAACCCATACATTGTTGGAGGACAAAGCATGTCCGACGGATTAGGAGGTCACAGTGTATGTTTTCACCCTCTAAATGCCTAGGATTATTCTGACGTGACGGGCAGAGCACCGGAGGTTCTTCGTCGGGATCTGGTATCGCAGTTGCTGCTGGTCTGGCGCCGATGGCTATAGGTACCGAAACCGAAGGGTCCCTCATCTCGCCGTCGTCGCGACATTCACTATATACCATAATGCCAACACTAGGCTCGGTCCCCAACACTGGCATCATGCCGGTCAGCTGTCATTTGGATACCGCCGGGCCAATGTGCAGTACTGCCAAAGACACTGCAGACCTACTGACAGTTCTCATGGCCGGGAACAGGCCAGATATCCCTCACGGTGGGTATGGAGCCGCCTTGAAGGGCGCAGACGGATGGAAGGAGCTTCGCATCGGCACTCTAGACCCCGAGAAATTCCAAATATAACGAAAGTCTGCAGACACGAGTGCCGGAAGCAATTGAACAGATCGTGAGTCGTGACGAATGAGCCTACTTCGTTGAGGTTTACTCTGCTTACATGTGTGGAAGAAACGAGCTACGCTGGAAGGATACGAACGCATCAAATCGCTTGCAAAAGCGTATCATCACTTCGTCGATCTTGAGCACGGCAGTGCCTTCGATTTCGAAAGCGCAAACTCTCTAGTCGAATTAATGGGTGCGTCGAGTCAACCATGCCTTTCAATGTTGTGTTCTATCTTCATGCTAAATAAGAGCGCAGTGGCCGACTTCGAACCTGATTTCAACGAGTATCTCAGAGGTGTGCAGGATGCACAGGTCTCATCTGCCAAGGAGCTAGCTGAGTGGAACAGAGCCCATGCAGACATCGTTCTACCCTCTGGTATCATTCATTGATCTTCGTGGAAACTGGCGGATACCTATGCTGACATTTCATAGAATATCCGAACCAGGAATTCATCGAGCGTGCCGTGGCGTTTGACCATTCCTCTGACCGGCGCCAGAAACTAATGGATCACATCACAAAGATTGGGAAGAACTTCCCCGACACATTGGACAAATATGGCATTGATGTGATCATCGGACCAGCGGACAGCTGGTTCAGCAAGTACTCTGCGGCAACAGGTACGTGCCTTGGGCAGTCAGCAATGAAATATCGGCGGTGTTGCTAACCTTTTGAAGGATTTCCGCTGTGCTCTCTTCCGCTCCGGTACATCGAGTATAACGGAAGACCCATTGCCTTGGTAGGCATCGCCAGGAGCGAGGTTACCTTGGTGACCTTGCAGAGTGCCTTCGAAGCTTCGTTCCCACCTAGGAAGCCTCCTACGGCGTTTTTGACTGAAAAAGCTCAAGGTATCTAATATGAGCAGCGTGTGATCGGCGGTCTGGTGGGAATGACTCTCTACAATCCAAGAGATCATGAACCAGTGGGTATAACAACTACGCTAACATCATCCTCCAGGAGTTGAAAGAAGGGCCGTGTGAAAGAGCCATTGAATGCTACCACAAGGCCAATGCCATCTTCGAAGCCAACGGCCCAGAAGTCGACAAGAAGCTTTTTTATATCTCGCATACCAACCTCGCACGAGCTTACAGGGTTCTAAAGCAATATGACAAGGCCATCTACCATGCTGAGCAAAGCAGAAAATGGGCCGTCGACTTTCTCGGCGAGGGTTGCCATTTTGACGGGCTGTAAGTCATATATCCCACTTTACTAGCAGCGTGAGGTAGTGCGACTCTGTGGAAAGGGAACTTCAACTTACTGGCATTATGATAGAGCCGACTACCACGTTGGAAATGCACTCTTCGAACTCGAGCAATACGACGGGGCAGAAGAGCATTGGCTGTGGGCACTCGAGTGCAGAGAAAGCTGGCCGAGGCGCACGAGTTGAACGGAGATATCGAGGAGGCAACAAGATTGAAGGTCGAGGCGGAGGAGATGAGGAGAAATATCCAAGGAGATCGCTTCAAGGACCTGCCCGATTGCGACTTGAGCCATGCCATGATGTCGTTTCACGCATTCTGGTGAGGGTACCTTTGTATGTGCACCAAGGTTGGCAGTCGTGGCAGGGGAAGAATAACACAGGCGATCAATCAGACGTCTGGCGGAGGGAGTCGCTGCGAAAGCTCACTAGGTAGGGTTCCGTTGATGACACCCAAGGTTAGCCGCCAATCATACAGGTGTCATTGATCTTACTCGAACTACCTGTGGCCGATGTGGCGGCTGCTGGATGAAAGTCGAGCACACCGTCACTGAGCCCTACAACATTGCCTGGCCAGGCTACTACCCCTTCGTTCCTGGACCCAGTCCGCTAGGGGCAAATGGTAGTCAGAGGGCTTCTCTTCGGATGGAGACTCTCGTACTCGCGGGGAGACCTAGGAGTTTTAGCGGACAATGATCCTCATATTGCGCGCCACTTGAGCGAGGCTAAGAGGAATCCCTTGTTCCACTGCCTTGATGGACCCAACATTGAAGCTTTGTCTCCTTCAGGTACAAGGGATTGCTTACTTTCCAGTATTGTTCATATTAACGTTAGCCTCAGTCGAGAACGAGAATAAAAATTGATCAATTCATGGCCTATTGATCTACTGTGTAAGTAGCGTCTTGGAAAGACACCCCCGGCAAATACGCCAACAATCTTTCTTTTCTTGTCCTGAAACGGACTGGCCATGGTCGGAAGCTTTTCCGAGATCCCATCCATAGAGTCGATGTTCAATGATCAATGATGTGATCAAAATGAAAGACCCGGCGAGATCTGCAGTTATGGTCAAAGTCGAATGCTGCCTAAAATACCGATTCGTTGATTGATCAATCGATTGACCATGTCCAAGTCCCAGAGTCACAATGACTCAGACCCTGAGGCGAGGTCATCTTCAGTCATCGCTAGGCAGGCGCATGCGGTGTTTTATGAGAAATTTTAGGGCATTTGACATTGTAATCAGGGCTTAAACAGGCTGGAACGGGGTTTCCCAGGCACATCAGTTTCGCACATCCGGATGTACTCGGGTACTCAATCACTCATAATGATCTCTCAATTCCTCGTTTAGTTTGAGCCTGCCTGATCTGAGCCTCCCTTCAGCGCCTCGGATTATAAATGTCATTTTAAATGTTCGCCTTCGCCACGCATTTTCAACGACATCAAGACAAAATCACTTCTATTGTTGGCCTTCCTCGTGCTCGCAACCAAAAGTTGCTTTTAAACCCTCTATTTCCAACTCACAATAGGCGTTCTACAAATTGTACATTCATACCCACCAGCCCATCCTTGAAATCGCCACTGAGCCACAACCCATCACCACACTCCCCCAAACCACAAACAAAAATTTTATATATTCACCATTGCACCAGATCGACAGCTCATCAAGAAGCATTACCACAGCCATGGTCGAGGGCGACCATCAGCCAGCCCCTCGGTCTCAGCAGCCCACAGGCGGAGGAACCCAATCCTCGCAAAGCCGTGGCAATTCCAGGTCGGAGCATTCTCGACGCGGCCGCCCACATAGGAGAGGAGGACGCGGGGCCGCCACCCAGACCACCACAGCCGCAGCGACTCAGTCGGGAGATGGCCAACATGGCCAAAGCCGGAATCCAGAGCAACCTCAACCTCCGTCTTCGACGAGAGGTGGCGGTGGTCAGAGAGGAGGAAGAGGAGGACGTGGTAGAGGTAGACGGCGACCCACAAGACTGGGAACATCTGGTGGAGCGTCCATTCCCGGCACCAGGAGGACCTTCGGCGGCCACTTGACTGGAGATGCTGTCGATTCTTCTTCTGCCAGTAGCGTCACCGGAGACCTTAATGCCGCTGCCCTAGAGTTTGTGCCTGGTCGACCAGGAAATGCCCATCAGACGTGAGTTTTAAGTTTTTGTTTGATTTTTCTTTACCTTTTCTGCTAACCTAGTTCACAGTCGCCCGAGACAAACGCCAAGGCCAGCGTCTAGGCCAAAGCAACCAGAAGGTCCTCTTGCCCCAAAGAGTGAAGCGCCTGATCTTCCAACTCGCATTCATGAAGACATCGCCAATCTTCAGTATGAATGTGTTATCTGCACTAGTGAGGTCATCAAGGAGTCTCAAGTATGGTCTTGCAATATATGCTGGACTGTAGTGCACTTGCCTTGCGTTAAGAAATGGCATGCCAATGAGACAAAGAAGGATGAGGAAAATCATTCTTTGTGGAGGTGTCCAGGATGCAACTCCCCACTGCACGATCCACCTGGTCCTTATCACTGCTGGTGTGGAAAGGAGTTCTACCCCAAGCCTATCGCAGGCTTGCCCCCTCATTCTTGCGGCCAAACCTGCTCCAAGGCTCGTGCAACTTGCCCTCACCCTTGCCCACTCGAGTGCCATGCTGGGCCCTGTCCGCCCTGCGACTTGATGGGCCCGAGCCAGCCCTGTTTTTGCGGTAAACAGTCTATCACCAAACGATGCCGGGAAACAGATTATGTTAATGGCTGGAGCTGCAATGGGCCCTGTGGGGACCTCCTCCCCTGCGGTGAGCATGTGTGCACTAGGACGTGCCATGCGGGACTATGCGGGGCATGCGAGGTCCCTGTGCTCTCGAGATGCTACTGCGGCAAGTCTGTGAAGGAGATCCCCTGTGAAGAACGTGGGGATATCGAACAGTCATTCAACTACGGCCAGGTACCAACCGAGGGACCTGATGAGGTAGCCGTGTCGAAGGACTGCTTCTTCTCCGGCTGCTTCCAGTGTGACCAAACCTGCAGTCGAGCATACGACTGTGGAAAACATCGGTGCGACAAGCCATGTCACCCTCAAGACCAAGCCCCCCCTAACTGTCCCCGGTCTCCAGACGTCGTCACCCACTGTTTCTGCGGTAAGATTCCATTGGATGAATTGCTGGAGATCCCGAGGCAGTCCTGCGAGGATGAAATCCCCCATTGCGCCAAGGAATGCGGTCGTCTTCTCGACTGCGGTCACCGGTGCAAGAACACATGCCACACAGGCCAGTGTGGACCATGCCTCGAGGTTGTCGATGTTCCATGCCGTTGTGGCCGCACTTCGACTCAAATGAAATGTGTAAAGGCATCTTCGGAACCCGCCCCCGAGTGTTCCAGGCCTTGTCAAGCCCAGCTCTCCTGTGGTAGGCATCAATGTCAAAAGCGTTGCTGCCCCGGAGACAAGAAGGCCAGAGACAGACAAGCGGCCCGGCGGAAGCACAAGCTTACCGTGGCCGAAGAAGACATTGAAGATGAACACATTTGTACTCGGACGTGCGGTCGTAAGCTCAAATGCGGGACCCACACTTGCCAGCAATTGTGCCACAAGGGTCCTTGCCCCAGCTGTCTTGAGGCCGTCTTTGAGGAGATTAGCTGCGCCTGCGGACGCACTGTTTTACTGCCTCCCCAGCCATGCGGAACGAAACCCCCCGAATGTCGGTATAACTGTAGGAAGTCTCCGCCTTGCGGGCACCCCCAGGTCCAACACCAGTGTCATCCACCCGATACCCCGTGCCCCAAATGTCCGTTCCTTGTCGAGAAGCCATGCGTCTGCGGCAAGCAGATGCTGAAGAATCAGCCTTGCTGGTTCGAGGACGCTCGATGTGGTCGCCCGTGCGGCAAGAAGCTCAAGTGCGGGTAAGTAATACATCATCTCCCCGGACTTATTTTTTCCTTTCCGCACCCAGGATATAAGCTAACTAGGTCTTCAGAGCCCACACATGCCGCAAAACTTGCCACCGTGAAGGGCAATGTGAGGATGTCGATATTCCCGGATCCCACTGCGCCCAGCCCTGTGGGAAGATTCGCAAATCGTGCGACCATCCGTGCCAGGATACCTGCCATTCGCCTTTCGGTTAGTTCTCCCTGCTTCCCCCTTTTTTTTCTAATAATGTTTCTTTACTAATGTGGAATATAGCATGCAAGGAGGTCAAGCCCTGCACGGCCAAAATCTCGATTACATGTGACTGCCGTCGGCGGAAGCAGGAAGGGAAGTGTGGCGCTTCTAGCTCTAACCCGTGGCCAGTACCTCGCAGACTCCCTTGTGACGACGAGTGTGCTCGATTAAAGCGAAACGCAGCGCTCGCCGAAGCTCTTAGGATTTCTCCGGAGCACGGCGATAGCCATATCCCTTACTCAGATACGACACTTGATCTGTACAAGGAGACCCCATCTTGGGCGGTCATGCAAGACAGAGAATTCAGAGCGTTCGCTGCGGATGAAACGAAGAAGGTTCATCGATTCAAACCCATGGCTGCTAACCAGCGTGCGTTCCTGCACTCTCTCGCTGCCGACTACGGTCTTGACAGCGAGAGCCAGGACAGCCCACCCCACCGAAGTGTTGTCCTCTACAAGACACCTCGGTTTGTATCGGCACCCCTAAAGAGTCTTTCGCAAGCCCTGAGCCTCCGGGCGAGCCAGGCCGCAGAAGCGTCGAGAGCCGCAGCTGCGGCGGCGGTGGAACTGCTCGGTGAGCCGTTCAACGCCTTTGTGCTCGCCTCGCCAAAGTTCGGACTCACGGTCGAGGACGTGGAGGAGGGTCTGAAGAACGACTTTGCTCTACAACCGACCGTGGCTTTTACGGTTGCTTTCCTTCCTTCGGACGAGGTAGTTATTCGTGGAACGTCTCGCAGCTTCGCCCACGCCGTTAGCGCCACGGCGCTCGAGAACATTCTTAAATCCATGAAGCCGACCATTTCGAAGACGGTGGCTTCCCAGGAGCTAGCCCAGTCAGTGGCGCTTTGCCATGCTGACGCTTCGATGGGCATTACCCGACGAGAGCGAGGCGCGAACTCGTCGGCAGGGGGATGGAATACGGTTGTTAGCCGGTCCATGCAGAAGGCTGTAGCGGGTGGAGGACCTTCGTCCTCCGTCCGGGAGGTACAGGAGGAGGAGCCCAAGCCGGGACGGGTCACGCTGGGCCTAAAGAAGAAGAAGAAGACACCAGAGCCGGAACCGGAGCCTGTAGATGACTGGCTCGAGGCGGCTGAGAAGCTGGAGGACTGAATGTGGGAAGAGGTGGTTGTACTTGGATGGAAAAGTTCATCATTCAGGAGTATTGTTGGAGCCGCGGTTGCATCATGCGCTTGTTCATGTCTACGATGGGATGTGGTGTCTTGTTGTCTTTTAGATACATGGATGTTTTCTACGGCATGGAAAAGCATTCTTGGGCATTTGCAGCGCAGGTTATAGACTAGCATTTAAAGGACGAGCTACTGGTTTGATTCTTTCAACTTCTTCAATGCCGCGAGTGAATGCATGAGACATAGGAGGACAAGTGTATACTCTGCCACCTCTAGTAGACTTCAAACATCATCGACATCCTCCGCCCGCATATAGTAAGACTTACATCTCAGCTGAACCATCCCGTTTCATCAGCTCATCTCTCGCACCACCATCTATGATGTTTGTAGACACCCCTCGGCACACACCATCCCGACGGAGGAGAGAAAACGAAACCGCCCACCCTTGTCTCCCCAACGTGAGCCCTCTTTTCCTTTCCCAGGAATGTTCTCCACCACTAGATGGCGAGACAAAAAAACAAACATATCGTCGATGCGAGCCCGATGTCCAAGCTAAGGATTGCCGAAAACCAGAGCGTCATAACACGTCCCCATCTTTGTTTCCTCTCGCTTTGTGTCCCTTCCCTGCTTATTTTAGAGGAAAGCACGAAAGCAGGATGTTTTAGAATCCATACAATATCATCCTCGCCCCCCTGGTCCTGTTCGCATGATTCTGGCTCCTCTTCATTGGAAGGGAATATTACAGCTGTCTCAAATATAAACACTACTAAGACCAAAACTACCCACCACAAGCAAACCCAAACAAGCAAGCATGCGAAAAGAAAAGAAAATCACCGGCTATAATCTTATCAAACACCAAAAGAAGATGCCACAGAAAAAGGTAGAGGGGATGGGTAGATGATTAGAGAGCTGGAAACACCCAAATAAGACTAGACTAAAAGGGGATTGACTGGAAAGGGAGGGGCGGTAATGTATTTTCGTTCGGCTCTTCTTGAAGGAGGGCAAGTTTTCTGTCGCTATCATCCAACGCTATTTACACCGCTGCACACCCTCTTGCACTCCAAAAAAAAAAAAAAAAAAAAAAAAAAAATACTTGCTACTTCGTCTGCCATCAACATATATAATAAGCTTTAATACTCTATCTAACTTGTACTATAGGCAAGCGTCTTCGTCCACCGTGACGGAAGTGGTATGGGGTTACTCGCGGTCATCCATGGCCCATCCCTGCGTTAAGCACTCTCATACGATGCGCGTCACGTCCTTTCTGGCAAGAAAATTGGAATCATAAGCCCATGGGCCGTAACATTAAGGGTATCTATTTCAGCTGTCTCGCTAGAGAATTCGAGGGAAAAGGAAAAAAAAAAAAGAGTCCAAAGGGAGAAAAAAAAAGAGAAAATCGAGTTCCGGTCGTCAACCTTCCAATAAGCACCAACCCCAAATACCATTTCATGTCTGAAGAAGAGAGAAAAAAAGATGCCGCCGTGATACCGAGCCCCATCCAATGCAGTCCAAGAGAATGGAAACCCCAGAAATGCCAAAAGGGAATCGTCCCCTTAAGGGGGGGGAACAAAGCAGGTTTGTTGAATACCAATGCGCCGATGCTCTTTACAAGCTCCTCTTTTCGTGCGCAGGATGCTCGGTGCACGCGTCATTGACGAAATCGGTTATCGCCTCGAAGTAGCCCTCCTCAAGGACACTGGTGTTGTGGTCTCCACCTGGGAGTGGTCTCCAGGTTTTCCATGGAGCCTTCGATAGCTCGTAAAGTTGGCGCATGTGAGCAGGACTAGAGGTCACGAAGACAGTTCGGTTAGCGCGCCGATCATTGTTCAACGAGGAAATCCCGAATCTCGAACATGTTAGGTGGGGGTCATGGCGGTGTTCTGGTGGGAGGGAAAGAGGAACGAGTGGGGAGGTATGTCCTAGACATAAGCGCAACACACCAACGCAAAGGCAGGCATGATGCGACAAGGTGATGTTCGGATGTGCGTAAACGCGACAAAGGTTTTGACTTACGGCACGATCTCGTCCTGTAATCCACTGAGGAAGAGGATAGGCACCTTGTTGATATGGGGGATCATAGTGTCGCTGGGCCAAACCTGGTGACAGAGTAGTGTTACGTACTTCGCCATTGGAATGACGGAAGGAATAAGCTTGCGCATAGACAAGAAGGTGTTCTCCAGCACGAGGCCGGCGATATCTCCCCTGTGCTGATTCTTGGCGACGAGCCTGATACCAACTGCGCCTCCTAAGCTTTGGCCGTAGATGACGAGTTTGTGGTCGCTGGTCTCGGCGCGGTTCCTCAGGTAGTCTAGGGCTGTTTGCGCATCGACATGCAGGCCGGATTCGTCTGCCTCGCCGGTCGAAAGGCCGTAGCCTCTGTACTCTAGCATGAAGACATTGCATCCGATGTAGTTGATGATCATGCGGGCAATGGGAAGACGGTGGCCAATGTTTCCGGCGTTGCCATGGAACATGAGCACTGTTATGTTGGAGTTGCGACCACCACGGGACCCGCGGATGTAGAAGGCCGATAGTTTCTCTCCATCGTTGGTAGGGATGACTAGCTCTTCAAAGTCTGAAATGCCGAACTGGGAGGGTCGCGGAACTTCCACTCGAGCATTCGGGGGCATATGCGAGGGGTAGATCAAAGCTCTGTTGAGGGGGGTAGGAAGCAAACTCTTAGCATCATCGATCGCAGGCACGAGTGAGTGTGGGTGGGGCGGGGAGGATGAGATGGAGGGGAGTGGGGGAGAACTATCGTCACATGGGACGACAGCCTGCAAAGAGCCCACCAAGAGCCCACCAAGAGAAGAGTGGGAGAGGGGGAGGGGGGAAGAGGAAGGGAGGGAGACACCAACCTTTGCTTGAAGTACAATAAGCTTGTGAGCACAGCAGCAATGCCCTATGGAGAGAGGTGGCGGTCAGTTTCAAATACAGCCCATTTCTCCAAGACACATGAGAGCTCGCACTAGGGTTCCGGAGCATTTCGCGGTACCTGTGAGAAGATGTTGCCTCCAGAAGAGCTTGGCTGGGAGTGGTGGGAGCGGGAGGAAATCATGATGACCTCAAAGAAGACGAAGAAGAAAAGGGAACGGAAAAGCAAAAGAAAAGAGAGGTCCTCAAGTAGAATGATGTGGTATGGACCGAGCTTGATGGTGGGTGCCCTTGCTTAATCAAAAAGACTGGCTGAACATGTGGAACATACCGTGGACGCCAAGGCCGGTAGCCGCATGTATGTCGCAACAGTTGTGAGAACGGAAGCCGTCTGCTCCAAGTAGGAGTTGCTGGAGGACGATGGCGGGGTGTTGTTGACGGGCATCGGAGAGGAGAAGGGAGGGAGGTCGGCCAACAGAGAGCGGGGCGGTTGTTGGACTAGGCTGAGGTATATATGCAGAGAGCAGAGGGACCGGAGACTGGATGATAGGCAACCAAGAGAATGGTTTGAAATGGCGGATGCGGATGTGGAGGCGGTCGCGGGCGATAGCGCAGAATCCGGGGTAGAGTTGTATTCGACGTGTATCAGAAAGTTCTACAGACTTTCCGGGCTAACCTGATACCGGGCATGAAAGAGAACGGGAGCGGGGAGACGAAAGGGAACGAAAAAGAAAAAAAGGTAGGGCTGGTTGCAGAGATGCAGAGGTGATGATTCGAACTTTGAAGCGATCACCGGAAGTGGCAGGGACTGTGGAAGGGATGGAAGGCCGAGCGCCACCTTAGAGCCTCGCTGATTTCCGGGTAGCGAGCGGTGGACCCAGAAAAAGCGTGGGCGGGTATTTTATGAAGACAATGCGGCAAATAAGAGCTGCGTCAGTGGATCCAGACTTTGGAGGTGAGAAGAGGACAGACAGTCTGGTGACTGTGTGCGGTGTGTGGAGGAGAATTGCGTTGAGCTCGGTTTCGAAGGGAGGAAAAGTCGCAGAGATCAAAGTGGATCAGGTGCATGAGCAAGACGCAGGATCCCGGAAACCCAGATTTCCACTTTGCAAGAGAGAGAGCGAGACATCAATTCATTGAATTGATCAATTGATGGATTTGTTGAAGGCCAAAGATTGACGTTGTGAAGACTCGGATGGCACTGGAGTGCTTGCCCGGCGGGCTGGCTGGGCTTGGCTTGGCTGGGCTGGAATGCACAATTATAGTGGCTACAGCCACTAAGCCAGCTGGTCTCGCCGGTATAATTACGAAATCCAGAGCGTTCAATATTACCATCAATAGTGTCCAACAATCACTGACCAGATCCAACTGCCTACTCCTCAGGCTAGACCGCCTAGCAGTCTGGCAAGGTGAGGGGCTAGTGCGTTTCATCCAATTGTCAAGTACTTTTTGGCAGATATCCGCACAAGAGTGTACTTTGTGCCTTATCATCTCCTCTTTTGAAGTATTCCCTGTGCTACCCTCATCCTCCCTTTCTTTCCCACATTCATGTTGCCGCAAAAGGAACAAACACATTCTCCACCTGATACCCACCTCCACCAAGACCCTTCTCTCCTCCCAGGAGTGAGATGACGTACGACAAAGCTGGAGATTGCTGGAGCTCTAAGCTGAGATTACCACACCCACTATCGATTAGCGCCCTGCGCTACACCAGCATGGTGCATGAGAATAGCGCCATCTGAGCGGACATCGTAATTTTGGGGCTTCAGCGACTTCGCAACTCCTTGATCCACCGTCATTGGGATTGTGATGGTCTACTACGAAGTACTTCATACCGAAATGTCCATTGAGCCCTAGTCTCTTGATCGTCCTAGAAGTTACTTCGTAGTAATACGGAGTGCTACGTCCATTATGTGAGTAGCATCCACGATTGATGCTATTTGGTAATCAAGATCAATTGATGCATCGCGCTCTAGGACTACACTCTATTTCGCCTCCCAACACGCGCAGAGGTGATGGAAGTCGTCTGAACCTGCAGCATGCAGGACTAGCGTACATGGATTGAGTATCAGGTCTCCGGGGTCCATACAAATGCACTGCGAAGTAAGGAGGGAGACCCAAACGAGACTGATTGGACGGACGGCTTTCTGCCCAAGGTGAGAAAGTGCTGGATCAGCACATGGGAGAGGTCGGGGAATGCATTTTAACCGACTGGAATTCAGCAGATGGATGGTAAGAGGACTCGAGAGGCATGACATACTGCAAGAACCTCGGAGAGTTCCAAAAGAACGTGATCCAGAGAACATTGTTGGGCCACCTGAGACACACGAGCCCTCGGGCGCGCCGCGGGGTCTATTATGCCTCGACAACCACTATTGTTACGCGTATGAGACTGTGCTATCATTTGCTGATAGCGTTCCCATCAGCATCTCGCCACGACACGAGCAGAAGTCCAAGGTCCAACGCGTAACAGTTTAGATTGAAATTCGACTGGAGAAGCCCAGTGCCAACGAAGGAGGGCCCTGGGGAGAGGGTGCTGGAGGTAGCTCGGCTCCGTGACAAAAAGAGGCATGAGGATTAACAATTCCCCGGGAGACCGGGGATGATCTGGGAAAGGGGCTAGAGGCGAACTGCGGCATGACCAGAATAAGTGAATAGACGAATAACCGTTGATTCATACAACTTTGCTCGTTTTCTCTCTTTGGCTCGAGTCTCGAATATGCTACTCGTGTGGCTTCTTCCTACGTGCGCTAGGACAAATTGAGGGTAAGATGAGCAGCCAACCCATGCGAAGTAGGAAACAAGGATGAGTGACGGGAAGAATCACGGATGGGGGAAAGGGACCGATCTGCGTAAGGTTTGATTTACATCTGGGAACCAGCTTCTTCTTCCATGCACGGAGACTGGATATGGCAATATCTGGTCATATCCGCTCATTCATCCTAATCATAATGGGTCGTCGGTATCCTCGTTCGTCTCACCCGCGCCCAAGTTGAGTGATGCTGTGTCTTAATAAGGAACAACACCGGCTCCAAGTCCTCCACAACTATGTCAAGTAGCATTTGATTGGTTTATTGCCATGTGGGATGAATCAGCGCAAAGGCAGCGGGGCAACTTGCAAGGTTGAATATTGGATTAAAGACATCAATTGATCATTGATTGATGTTAATTGGGGGGGGGGGGCATTTAATCTAGGTAGGAGAGGATCGAAAGTGACGGGACGACGGGACGACTCAGGCATGCGCTTCTTCGGAACCCTTAATCAATACCCAACTCGGAACCGGTTGTCCTCATATGCTACGAAGCCGATGTGACCGAGAGAAAGGGACGAGTCCGGATCAATTGATGACTACGCCCAAGGAGATATCAACGCGACGATCACGAGCAGCGGCCTGGCGTGGGTCGAGAACCCCACCCTGTTCCTCCTTGCTCCTCCTTGCTCCTCGTTAGGGTCCTGATCTGAGTTCTATGCGGGCCCGGCATTATAGAAGGCTTCTTCGCTACGGAGGCAAGAGCAATAAAAAGATGAAAAATAACGTTAAAAAGGGAATACGGAGGAGGAGGCTCGATGATTGAGGATCCTTCTTCCCAAGCCATCAAATTGAATTGATGTTCGCTGGCTCCGCTCCTTCGCATAAGGCCAATGGTACAAGCAATTGTAGCCGCCCATCACTGGATCCCTTCGAGTCAGCCAACGGTGGCGGGCTCGGGAAGCGTGAAAGAGATTTTCTTTCAGAACATTAAATGTGAAAAGAGAAGAGAATTCCATATTCAGTGTGCGAATTCATATTTTGCCCAGTCCACGGAACTATTGGACTGGGAGCCATCGAATCATGCCCTTTGCCGGACGCACCACGTCAGCATGGCGATGCCGTTTCTGATACCGGCCGACCTGTCATATCGCCGTTGCAAAACTCGTGTGCAATTACTGTCGTCAGAGTTCATAGGACAGAGAAGAACTTACAAGCCCCGCTGGAGGACGAATTACAAACAGTATGCGAAAGGCTGGCATAATAGTGCAGAGGAGGGAGCAAACCTTTGAGATTCCACTGGCCAAGTAATTGCCTCTTCGGCGTCCCGCCACAGTAACGATTTGATGTAAGTGTTGGGCAGCAATGCCAGCCAGCATGCCCGATCCCGCAGGAAGCTCCTCTACAACCAACGCCGGGCAAGACAGCATGGAGCAGAGCTGTGCTTTCAGTGGCATTCAACAAATCTCCACGTTGAGATACGGGTCTGTTCCTGAACTCTGAAATCTGCCCCGTAAGGAAAGTATTCGCCGCATCCGGACTTTGATGGTGATATCCTCAATACCACTGGTTCTTTGCTTGCGGGTTCCCGTTCTCCACATCCATCAAGAGTCTAGCGCAGGGCACTTGAATGCAAGCTTCGGCTGGGCATTCTCTCTACGAAGTACCCTAATCGTAATTCAGTCCTCCGAATGGCGGAAATAGCTCGAGCAATTATAGACTCGTACGAAGGGAAAGTGCAGCCCCCTATAATTTGGACAAGAAGGTGGAATGACGAGACCATTTGCTCAGTTGGAAGGTGCAAGGTGGTGTACGAAATACGTACTTGTAAGACCACCACAAGCAGAATGGTCCCGACAAGACATTTGTTCCAATCATCATCAGACCCCACCATTACATTCACCCCGGAGCACGTTCAGGCCACTTTCCTCGACGGCTCAGGTGACCCCGCCGACAGGCATTTGGCCCCAGAGGCTGATAACACTAGGCTAATCTGTCCAATAGGATCTGTGTATTGAGTAAGCCATGCGGCGTGAACCAATCCTGGCCATTGGTGTTTCCCCTGGCTACTGTCCACAGGCGGGGTGGTCGTAACGAATCCCAGAAGGGTTTCAGGAAATCCAACAGCGAGGAGAAAAAGAAAAAAGAAAATGGGAAAAAAAGAAAAAACACAAGGGACGAGACACCATCCGAGGAAGAAAAGAGCACTTGAGGCACAAACTGAGAGAAACACAGCTGCATCACAGAGAGTGATTCCCTACGAAGTACAAACAATGCCCAACACTGACCAGTGGATGCGGTGATAAGACGGCAACACACAACAAGAAAGTGCAGTGGAAGTGCAGTGGACAAGATAAAAAAAAAAAAAAGAGCAAGGCTAAAAAATCAAGACCTGCACTTTTCCAAAATCCCAGCTCAGCTACCCACATAGTCTCTTCTCCTCCTTCAGTTTTCCTTTTTCCTCTTCTTGTTCCCCTGCCCCGAGACGAGACAAAGAAAAATTTGCATCACGACTTGGGAGCGAGCCCGAAACACACCAAGTTCAATACTTCACACCTCATCGTATTATTTTTTCTTCGAGGCGGAACAAGCGAGGGTTACCGAGAATTAGTTTAGTTGCTTTCCCGCCCATCCATCGCTCGAGCATATTTCTTCACCATTAAATCCTCTCTCTCGTCCTTCCAGTCGCTAGTCGCCAGGCCCAAGCCGTCATCTACCAATTTCTTTCCTCTTTAACTTCTTTTTTTATCTGAAGCATCGGCGGCTGGACAAGCGACCCTGTTAAACGCCCATCCGTCTCCCTTTCCCACAGACTTCCTTCCGGGCTGCATTCTGCACTGCTTATCACCAACAAGCAGGGGCGTCACTAGGATTTCAGCCCTCTTGAAACACATAGACCGGCCCTCGGCGGCTCTACCAACCTACCAAGTACTTTCGCACCCCAAACGCGACCTTCACTCTAACAATCCCACATTGTTCTAAATTTGTCCGGAATCCAAGACACAACTCCTGCGGAATCCCTGTGGTTTGTCTATAGCTCTTGCACTGCCTCTCCACCACCGAATCCCCCTTCCTGCCGCCTCGCCTACTCTACTGGTTCTATTCGTCGTCGGTTTGTCTCCAGCCCGGAATCTACACGTATTTGGCCCCAAGTCTGCGTCTACCGATCCTGAACTGTCAGCCCCACGAGCTTGCGCCTTGCCTCAAACGACCATCGCGCGAAAACGGAAGAGATAGCTCAGGGATCGTCTTACTGGCTGCCACCCGTGACAGCCCAAGCGTCAATTATAGAACAGACTGAATAGCAAGCAATATAGGAGACGGGAGACATTCTTCCATTTCCTCAGCGCCCGGTCCCAAATCACGCTCTCCCCTCCAAAACGCCACGCCCTGCTCAACGAATCCCCAAAATACCTAAATCAGAAGGCGAGCTAAACTACCAGAAATACCGGCGTCATGGTGTCGTTTTCCTGCGAGGTGAGTAGGCTAAAGCTCAGATGTCTCCTTCTAATTCGAATCGACCCCATAATAGCATCAAGGAACAGTCTTCCCCTTGGCTATTCTCCTCCTTCTGCTCCGATTAGCGTATTTGGATAGCCCCCCAATCCTCCCGTTCCCAATTGATGGACACACCCATCACGCACACCACCTTGTCCCAACTCCCATACACAGCTTGCGTCAGGGAACATGCCCCTCCCCTCTCCCCCCCAGTCCCCATTATCCCCATCTCCCGTTTCCCTGTTCGCCTCTCACACTCGCTCACACACGCGCTCGTCCTCGCACACCCCCCTCCCCACTCCACCATTACACCACTCCCTTCCCTTTGATCATCACTCATGGTCCGTCACCTGTCTCGTCCTGCTCCCTGTCCGTCTGCCGCACCCAATTTCCCAATCTTGATATATCCTACGCCACCCCCCTTCGGTTCCAAATTCATATCTGTATATTAGTGTTTCTGTTTACCTTCTCCGCAACTTCTGCGATCACCAAGACTAACATTGCGCGTTACTTCTACTCCGACTTGCCAGTCCTGCGGTGATGTTTTGACCAAGAAGAAACTTGACCAACATCGAAACCGTTGTCACGGCGCGACTTATACCTGCATCGATTGTATGGTATACTTTCCCGGCACCACCTATCGCTCCCATACCGTACGTCAATTGTCCCCAATCCGATCGGCAAAACGCGCTCCATGGCCTTGCGCTTTCACCGTCATACGCGCGCATTGCTTCCACAGTGTCTAGGCCATTTGCGACGCGATGCTAATGACCTCCATTGTCACAGAGTTGTATTAGTGAAGAGCAGAAGTACCAAGGTGCCCTCTACAAAAACAAGAAGACCAAGACTGCACCCCCTCCCCCTCCCGCGGCCGAGCCTATCGAGTTCACCGAACCCCACGATCAGTCCAACATGAGCCACAAGCCGTATGTCGAAGACGTTCCAGACGATGTGTCCGAGGATTACGGCGACTACGAAGACAACAGCGACGACGACCATAAGTCTCCGGTCGAGCTCCTACCCGAGGCCCCCACTCCACCCCCAGTGCCCGAGGTTGTGAACGTCTTTGACTTTCTTGTCGCCAGCAACACTCCCAATGCGTCCACGGTAAACCTTACTCATGCCGGGGCTTACAGCGAGGAAACCCAACTAGTGCGGTACGACTACGAAGCCAATGGCTACGGCGATGGCAATGCATGCACGTTCGAGGGCGACGAGCTCATCCAATACGGCACGGGCCCAGTACCCACTGCCTATCAGACACCCGCCCCGAAGGTCTCACGAAAGAAGAGCAAGGAGGGGACTATTGTCAAGACCGACAAGAAACGCAAGCGATTGCATATCGAGACCGATCAGGTAATGACCGATGCACCACCTGTTCTCCACTCCGACCTCACAGGTGGCATGAACCGACTCATGAGGCCGGTTTTCCCCCCGTCACCAGATTACTCGGGTGGCGACGCTGGCCCACTCAGCCCCATCAAGAAGTCGAAGCACTCGAAGCATTCCAAAGGAAGCCGCCAGGATAACGCCTCCATTGGCAATAATCTGCTTGCTTTGATGGCTACAGGACCTAAGACGAAGACGAAGAAGAAGAAGGCGTCCAAAAAGACTCGCGCACGCACGGAAAAGGCTGCCAAGCTACTTGAGTACCGGCCCAACTCTCGCGACAGCAAGGGAGAGGCGGGAAATGAAGGCCAGATGGTGGTTTTCAAGCCTCGCGCCGAGCTATTCCTCAGCTTCATCACCAAGGGACCTGAGAGCGAGCGTGGTTGCAGCGTCAACAAGGTGCTGAAGCGTTACCACCGGGAGAGGGCCAGCACGGGCGAGAGCCTGCCGAAACCTGCGGTGGAGAAGGAGCTCTGGCGATCCCTCCGGATGCGACGAAATGAGAGGGGCGAGATTGTACTCTTCGCCATCGAGTGAGGGAGACGGTTGAATCGACCAAATCGAATGAAGCAAAATGAAAAATGGGAAAACCACCAAAAAAAAGACCGTGTCATACACGCATCAACAAAAGCAAGGGAACCGAATCCCTGAAAAAATCATGAAAATAACATTATACCATTGTGAGGGTGTCGAGAAGTGTAATGAATTTGGGCATATAAGGATATGGCGTTTATTTGATTCGGGGACCACACACGATTTGTGGCACAAACCAAGCGATGCAGTTTCGATTCTCTTCATCATCGAACTATTTTCTCTTCCTCTCATCTGGTTGAAATTGAGGGAACCTTGGGCTATTTCACGTTCTCAATGTCTTGACTGAATTCTAGGAGGAAGGGGGATTTAATATTTTGACGAATGCTCGTTCTTGTATTTTGCTTTCTTCCTACCCCCCTTCCTTTTACCTAGTTTATTTTGGCGCATGCGCTCAGCAGGACTTGAGCTTTTAGAGCTCTGATTTTACACCGAGCAGCTGAAAGGCAGCATTTCCTTGATTCAACCAATTTTTTTTTCTTGATCTTAGTTCGGGCGTGGAGAGAGTCCGCCCCGGAATTATGTTTCTCTTCTTTCGGTCTCATCTGCTCGGTTTTTCCCGTTCTGCTCGAGTCACACATGTGTCTTTCTATTCTCGTTGCGGCTGTCTTGATATTGTTCGAGTACCGCACTCCACGAAGATGGACTGCCACGGTTATCGATCGGTGTTCTGATTAGCAGCTTGGATCAATGTATCAGTCCTACTGAGTTATGGAGGCGATTCTTTCTTTCCTTTTTTCTTTATTTTCCCCTATTTTGGATTGAGAGTGACTCTTTCGAGTGTATACATTCTCGCAATGTCTGAGTCAATTTCAACTTGTTTATTAAAACACTCCTGTATTCTTATAACACCTATGAAATTCTATGTTTGTACAGTGTAGTAGTAGGGAACATGCCGCTACTCCAACAAGCTAAGAACGGCCAAGCATGAAATTAAAACACTCTCTCTCTCGTTCATACAACTCGTAACGGCAGGATATGTTGCACCATAGTCTCCCTCCTGCAAAGGGGACACTCCGGCTTCTCCCTCACCCAGTCGCCAATACACGCCCAGCAAAAGACGTGACCGCACTGCGTCGCAGCAGGATCCTTGAGCTCCTCAAGACAAAGCGTGCACTTGCGCTGCTGCGCGCCCTTGATGAAGCCCATAACAGAGTCATCGGAAAGGTCGTACCGCGCACCGCGGAGCACAGGGGTTTGCGTCGCCGTCTCGATGTTAAGCTTCGTGGGATTCCCCCTCGTCGATCCGGAAGCATTCAAGAGCTGGTTGTTGGAAGAAAGGGCGTAGTCGTCGAGCGACACGTCTACCTCCGTCGAGTAGTAGTACGCATCACGTTCGCGCTGCTGTTCCGCGGTCGCCTCGGCGGCGGCGGGGCGGGACAGGACGGAGCTGACGTGAAGATACGTCTGCGTTGCGAGCTGCACGACGAGCAGGGCGCCGAGGACCTCGTAGCCCGCGCGATCGGGGGTGTCGGGGACCTTGTGGGTGAAGATGTATCGCAGGCCGAGCAGCCTCTTCACGATCTCGTAGTACGTGCCCGAGAAGTAGAACACGGCCAGCGACAGCGCGTAGATGGGCGTTCCCGACGCGATGGTCGCGAAATGCGTCAGGATATACCTCCAAATCCGCGCCTCCCTGCTCTTCGCCTTGCCCTCGTCGGCGAGCCTCTTGACGCGGGCCTCGAGCGCCGCGCGCACTTTACTCCGCAACTTCGGGAGGACCTTGGCCGCAACGTAAGGAGCCAGCACGGAACCGAGGATGTAAGCCGTCCGGCGCGACAAGGTCGGTAGCGAAGAAGATTTGGGCCCGGCGTGGACCTGGACGACGTCGGTGTACTCTTCGCCGAGGGTACGGTTCCCCAGCAAAGTGGTGAGGGAGAGATATAGGAGGGAGGACGCGAGGCGGGATTCGTGGGCCCAGGTGTGGGCGGAGCGGGCGCCGAAGAGGGAGCGGTGGAGGGAGGAGAGGCTGTTGGCGAGGTAGCCGGTGAAGTAGGCGTCTTTTTGGTGTGCGCGGATTATGTCGGGGGCGCCGGCGTAGGGGAAGGGGCTTGTTGGGGAGAGGCGCGAGGGGGAGAGTTGAGGGCCTAGGAAGGGCTGGGAGGAGGGGGTTTCGTCAGTGGAGGTGGGAGGCGCTGGGGTGCTGTCGTCCATGATGTCCATGGTGAGTTTCGCAGATGTGAGTGAAATTGAGGGGTTGATGTTGAAGTTTGCACCCTTTTCACATAGTCGTCGAGTAAATTGTCGGCGAAGCTGTGTGTCGAGAGGACGTTGGAGTGGATGGCCGTTCGGCGTCGTGATGCAAGTTATCAATGTACCTCGGCTTCCACAGTGCTCGCTCAAGCTTTCGGGAGCGAGAACGTCCTCCAACTTACTGGATCACGTGAAATAAGTTGGACTTCGACTTGATAGAATTGGTACCTGCCGGGGCGTCGTGTTTAATTGCAAGGCCACCCAATAAGACGAGACTGTCTAAAAAAAAAAAAAGTTAGCCAGCGTCGCATTTTGATCTTGGAATTCGCAATCGATAAGGCAAACTTCCGGACGAAGTACTTCGTACTGTACCAGCACTAGGAAAGGTACTTCGTATTCCATACTCATGCACCCCCCTGAATCAGTATTGCTTCGTATTTCCTCCAACTTTCCACCACGCTCGTTAAATTGCAAAGATATCCTCGCGAAATCCGCCCGGCTCGACGCCTAGATTTTTACCCTCGTTCCGGAGGTAGTTCTTGATGGTTTTGGAAGGGTCGAATCGGCGGGGTCTGCGTCCTCTCTTTCCTCATAGATGAACACGGCGACGGGAAGCTCGCGTGCGATTAAACAATGAGTGACGACCATGACGTCCACGAGCTCGACTCGTTTGGCTTGCAATTTCCGTTACCTTATCGAGTTGGGTTTATAATAGCAGCAGGTATGCCCATTTCTTTTCTATTCTTTTTTCACAAGGTCAAACGAGACAATCGCTAACGAGGCTGCCCTTGCCTTCTAGGTATCTGGGGTTGGGGAATCAATCTCCATCTCCTCCATCGCTACAAGATCGATGTGCCCGCCCTCATCCGATATCCCCCCCGAACATCGACAAACCAAGTTCCCCACCATGTCTCGGCGTACCGACTCGCCGCCCTGATAACCTTCTTCTTTTGCTTCTCGCTCGTTACCTTTTGGATCTTCACCGGCGGATCCGCCGCGCACGTCGTCTCCTACGACTGGCTCCCCGTCAGCTTCCTCGCGTCGCTCTGCGTCCTGTTCCTCGCACCCCTACGCAACTTTATCCATGGCGGCCGCAGTAGGTTCCTGGCGACCTTGCGACGAATCAGCCTCGGCGGGCTGGCTGAAACGAAGGACGGCAAGTTCGGCGACATCATACTGGCTGATGCCCTGACGAGCTACGCGAAGGTCATCGCGGACCTCTACGTCGTCGTGTGCATGTTCTTCACGCCGGGCAGTTCGGCAACGGGTCGGCCCAACCGCACGTGCGGCGGTAACCTCGTGCCCCTGATCGTGGCCATCCCGAGCGTGATCCGGCTGCGGCAGTGCCTCATCGAGTACGTGCGCGTGCGAAGATCACCGTACAACCCCGCCATCGGCTGGGGCGGCCAGCATCTCGCCAACGCCCTCAAGTACTTCACGGCTTTTCCCGTCATCATCTTCGGCACCCTCATGTCCCGGCTACCTCCGGACCAGCCCGACTATTCCCTCAACCGCGTGTGGGTCATCGCCTCGCTTGTCCAGTCGTTATACTCGTTTTACTGGGACGTTGCCAAGGATTGGGACCTAACGCTATTTTCGTCGGCCAAGGAGCGGCTGTCGGCCGAGTACCCAGCCGGACTGAGGTGGAGGACAGTGTTTGAGCCCTGGACGTACTACTCCGTCATCGCGATCGACTTGGTGCTCCGCCTCACGTGGATATTCAGGCTCGGGCCGGGTCTGACGCGGCTGCCGGACGCGGAGAAGACGGTTTTCATCTTGCACTTCCTCGAGGTGTTTAGGCGGTGGATTTGGATCTTTTTTAGAGTCGAGACGGAGTGGGTTAGGAGTACGTCTACGGGGTTGGGACTGGATGATATCTTACTCGGGGACTATGATGGCAAGCACGAGGATGAGGACTAAATAATGTATTTGCTTGCTGCCTTTTTCCCCCCTCCCTCCCGCCGCTACTTTTTGTTTTTCGGAGACGGGATATATATGTATAGAACAAAAAGGCGTTTTCACTAGAAAGGACTGGACTAGGACGGGGAAGAAGGAATCGTGTTTTCAGCGAATGGCTACTATCGGGCGATGGTACGATTGAGGAATGGGATTGAAGTTATTATTACTTGTACATCATCATCAAACCAGGTGGAGGATTTGGAGAGCGGGTTTATTCGTTGATAATTCTCGTCCATTGCTTCTTCACTTCGATTGCGAAGACTTTCTGGTCATAGGACCGACATATCATATTCTTGAATGGGAACCGGTCCGTTCTTTGGGCGTTTCAACAAAAGCATCTTCGGGTTGAGCTCTAGTTTGGCATCGCGACAAGCCTTCCTTTTTCCACTTGTTTATTTTCCCCCCTTGAGATTGCCCCCCGGGGGGGGGGGGGGCCAGAAAAT